>PVJS01008413.1:0-47963 GCA_004027185.1 Glis glis
GGGGGGGGGGGGGGGGGGGGGGGGGGGGGGGGGGGGGGGGGGGGCGGATGGGCAGATGGATAGATGGGTAGACAGACAGAGGGATGGGCAGTCCCAGAGGACCTCAATGCGTCAAGTCTCTGGGGTCCTCATTTGGCAAAGTTAGTTTATGAGAAGGAGCCCTGTGTTTTCTAATTCTGACTATTTTATAATGCTTGAGTTTTCTAGTGTTTGCAAAAGCTCATATTTTCTCTTTTCTGACTAGAGAACTGATAGAAGTTGGGTGTGAAGACAAAACCCTGGCTTTCAAAATGCATGGCTACATATCCAACGCAAACTACTCGGTGAAGAAGTGCATTTTCTTACTCTTCATCAACCGTAAGTGAAAGAGAGCTAAAAGGCGAATTTTATGGAACCCTGGAAAAACCCCGAATCCCCAGGTTTGATTACACGAGGGGAAACCTTGGACCAATGTTTGGTTGACTAGGAAGCGTTTATAGTTTTTGTCCTAAATCTGTGCCCCAGCCCCCGATATGTGCTTATTGCGGACTGTCACAGCCTGTCTCAAATTACGCATGGTTTACAGCAGTTATTGAAAGCAGTATAGGAACAGGTAGGAGCGAGCCAGTCATTTTATTGACAGATTCTGTTAAAGTCGTCTATATTAACACGGGTTTTTCCTACTGCATTAGGAAGGACTTAAGCCTAATGTATAACAAAGCTGGTTGCAGATAAGGTTTAGAAAACGTTTTCATTAGTTTCTTTCTAACCATGAAGAATGACTGCTTTATAACACACTTGTTGGCTACAGAGCTGTCCGGCTGGTTGAGTTTGTATGTCTCTCGGGGCTGCTCGCCACACGGTCTCTGCATTAACATTAGCAAATCTGTTCACGATGCCAGGTTCCCAGGAGCAAAGAAAGGTCAAGTCCTTATACATGCCACACTGCTATCCACAGACTCACTTAGGCGGCAGGCACAAAGAACATTCCTTTGGCTTGTCTCAAGCTCATAAATCTCAGCAGAAGGGCCCCAGCTGTCCATTGTCAGGTGCCCATGCCTGCCCAGGCCTGTGTGCTCAGCGCGTGTGTTACAGAGCACAGGGACATTCATTGAAGGTGCTGTGGCAATGGCGAGCACTCAAAGGATAATAGTCTCCTCATTGATGAAACCACGCACCCTTCTCCTTTGAAATATGAAGATGTAACACATCCTTGGCTAGAGTGACACAGGACAACATGTTATCAGCTGGTCGTCTCAAGTCTGGACACAGAAGGGAGAGCGAGGTTTTCTGCAAATAGATCTTCCTCTGACTTTAGTTTCCTTTTTCTTAGCCTTTATGGTTATATCCACTCCAAACCCACATCATTTCCTAAATGACCTTACACATGCATGTATACATTTGTACTCCTGAGGTTCTGGACAACCTGTTCTTCCCCTTCGTTACTGAGTACGGATACCCCTCTGTCTAGACCCCCCCGAGCAGTTAGCTGTTCTGTCGTCTCACTGTTCACATCTCGGTGATAGTGCTGACCACGGGGGTCGGAATTGGTTAATTCACCAGCTCGGTGTCTCCCAGCAGTCGGCACATGCGGTAGGTTGCCAGCTCTGAGAGCTGAGGTCAGAGTTTCTGCTGGTCCAGCGCGGGCAGAGCTGGTCCACATGAGCCAATCGAGGGGGAGGGAAGTGGGGAGGCAGAATTCACTGTCCTCTCATCTTTTCTGTGACTTGAATGAGAGCAGAGTCCCCGGCCATTGTGAGACGCTGGGAAGCTGTGACAGGCAGAGGGGACTTTCTTCTTGGGGTCCGACGTGGCTCTCACTCTGGAGGTGTAATCCTGAGGTGATTTCATGGCTTGGGATGAATGTGCACCTGCGCCCTCGCCCCTCAGGACAGTTTTGAGCTGGTACTTTCTTTTTATTTTTTAGATCGTCTGGTAGAATCAGCTTCCTTGAGAAAAGCCATAGAAACGGTGTATGCAGCGTATTTGCCCAAAAACACACACCCATTCCTGTACCTCAGGTAATGTAGCACCGGACTCCTCACACAAGAGTCCTGGGAACAGATTCATCAGACTGTCCCTGAGAGACACGGGCTGCTGTGTCCATCAGAGCGTGTCCCCGCACACTGGCAGAAGGGTGTTCCGTCCCTTCTCAGAGCTAAAGGCAGTTTCCCTCCATTTAGTTCCTAACTTAGCACAACGTCACATGCAGCCTCTGCTCCTGGTGGTGACAGGAAAGGGAGTGGCATGTCCTGCCCCTTCAGGAGGGCAGACAGCTTGTCAGCAGAGTAGACAGGTGTGCTCAGAATCCCTGAACGTCCTTTGCTGAGGTCAGCCGGGGAAGCCGAAACAGCGACGCTTCTCCTTTCAAGAGAGAGCTTTCTGCTCGGTGGAGAAGCTTGCCTTAGCCTGTCTGCTGTTGACAGCCCAATGGTTTTCTTAAATAATTAGCAGCCATATTTTAGTAGTCATAAATAATTTAGCACTTGCATTATACAGACCAAACCCTGTGGTATGTGTTTGAAATACAGAGTAAATGTGAGGTACCCTCCCTAAAGAAATTTGCAGTCTAGGGGCTGATTTATAGAGCATCTTTTTCTGTTGTTTCTTGTTCCACTAGAGTGTCTATTTTACAACCTTGCCATTTTTATCACATTTGTTTGACAAAAGACCATTTTCTTAGGAACAGGGCTATATTTGCACAGAAAATGGTTTCTACTAAAATGTCTTAGGTCTGAAGTATTTGCCTTCTGCGCAAAAATTGTGTTAGAAAGAAAGTTAATTCTTCTTTGTGCTAATTTTGATTGAAGTGGGTAGGGGGTAAAAATCATGATTAAGAAGTAATTTTTAGATTAAATGCAGAATTATTGACTAATTCATATATTTCCTTGCTAGGTAGTAAACTGGTCAAGTCATCACCTTGTTCTGTCTTCATATTAGGGTTTAAATAGGAAATAAAAACCATTCAACAATTAGAACAGGGAAAGTTTAATAAAAGAATTACAAATGGGATTAGAGTAAAAGATTGGATGGTACGAGGTGGCGAGACAGGAAAAGCAGGTGTAGGAGCAGCCCGCCCCTAGGGCTGAGAGAGGCCCTTCACTCTGCCCACCGCTCCTCTGCCGAGGCGCAAACCACTGCAGATTTGGCTGTAGCTCACCACACGGTGAGGTCAAGGAGGCGCTCCCCGGCACCACTCTGAGAGGTTGCTGGGGACAACTGCCCGCAATAACGGGCTACACGCCGCTGGCCACGTGTACCAAAGAACTTTCCCAAAGCTGAGGGTAGTGCCCCCGAATCTGGCATGGAAACCCCTTCCTCCTCCTCTGTCTCTCTGGCGCCCTGTACTGACAAAGCTTCATGATTGTAGACCAAGCAATGAAAGATGGACTTGGAGCGGGGGCAGTTGACAGGTGACACAGCCTCTGAGCTGCCTCTTGTGTTACATGTTAATGGTGGAAAGTTCTCTTGCATCTGTTCTTGTATGAATCTCCTATAATACTGAAAAGTAAGTAGGGGGACAGATTCATGACTACTTTATCTTTATAGATGAGAAAACACCCAGAGAAGTTAAGTGACTTGCCTGAGGTCACATATTAAGAGATCCCACTAGTTCTAGAGTGATGGTAATAATTGCCACGATATAATGAAGGTGGTAGGTGCGTGCAAAGCACAGTCCCCACCGTAAGCCTGTGAGAGAGGTAGTGCTATTGTGTCCACCTTACAAATGCAGAAACTGAGGCAAAGAGATGGATGTAACGTAACCTAAGGCTGCACAGCTCTTGGATTTGAACAGCCACTCAGGCTTCATCTTGAGTTCTGACCTCTGTCATTCGGCCTCCCTCAATCGTCTGGCCACCATGTGTGCCATGTGTGTCTTCTCCCCTAATCCCCACAATCTGAGGTCATTGTCTTCATTTTTTCATGCCAGTTTAGAAATCAGCCCCCAGAACGTGGATGTCAACGTGCACCCCACAAAGCACGAAGTCCACTTCCTGCACGAGGAGGGCATCCTGGAGCGGGTGCAGCAGCACATCGAGGGCAAGCTCCTGGGCTCCAACTCCTCCAGGACGTACTTCACCCAGGTGGGGCGCGGTCAGTGGTGCTGTGCCACTTTGGAATGGGCCCTGTCAGACATGGGAGCCAGATTTCTACCCCGTGCTTTAGAACTTTCTTTGTATTTCATTGATGGTTTTCTTTAGCAGCATTTCCTTCTTTGAGCCTCACTGTGAAGGCGCTGCGCCGTCGTCCTTGGGCCTGGAGTCACAAGCCTGACTTGTCTTCCTCACGTTGCCTCCATGTGGGACCTTGGACCAGGGAAAACGGGCTGTGTGTAAATGGATGAGGTGGCCTCTGCCGTGTCCACCTCTGCCCTGGAGATGCTCAGGAGGCCAATCCCACCCACGCAGGGCAGAGCGAAGGGGCTGGGCCCCGGGAGGCAGTAGCTTTAGTGGTGGGCAGACCTAAGTTACCTGCTGTTGACTAACCCTCCCTGGCCTGAAGGCCCCTCAGTAAAGTGGAACTAGTCACCCCACATCTAAGGACAGTGGCAGGCAGTAGGTGAACAGCGAGTAGCAAGTGTCTAGTCCAGGGCCAGCACCTTCATCTTATTACAGTCATCGGGTCTAAGTGCTTGTGAGTCTAAGTTACTTCCTTTCTCTGGGCCCTCAGTTTTCCTATAAGCAGGTTGTATAGTAAGCTGTCTAGTGTCCCCTCCCAGTTCCGAGATGATGTGATTCTGGGCAGCCTTTCATTCGTAGTAAGTTTGTTTCTCATAAGCACAACAGACACTGAAACTAAAAATGCAAATACTTGCCTTATTAAATTACACTGCATTCTGCAGTGTCCTGACCCACGGAGTCTGCCTCTGTCTGGTGGTTCAGTGACACCAACCTTATAGGCTTCTCGCTGCCTGGGAGTGTGGGGTCCAACCTCAGCGCTGTCTGTGTTCCTATTGGTGGTCACAGTATCTCCTCCTCTGCCAATGTCAGCTCACACGGGCTCCCAACTTTTTGACCATGAAGCCGCCATCTTCCTGCTTCCCTCTTCATGCCTTGTGCCCACTGCCCAGGGCTAGCACATCAAAATCCCTTGTGCCCACTGCCCAGGGCTAGCACATCAAAATCCCTTGTGCCCACTGCCCAGGGCTAGCACATCAAAATCCCTTGTGCCCACTGCCCAGGGCTAGCACATCAAAATTCCTTGTGCCCACTGCCCAGGGCTAGCACATCCAAATCCCTTGTGCCCACTGCCCAGGGCTAGCACATCAAAATTCCTTGTGCCCACTGCCCAGGGCTAGCACATCAAAATTCCTTGTGCCCACTGCCCAGGGCTAGCACATCAAAATCCCTTGTGCTCACTGCCCAGGGCTAGCACATCAAAATCCCTGAGCCAGGCACAGTGGTACACACCTATAATCCCAATACTTGGGAAGATGAGACAGGAGGATCCTAGGTTCAAGGCCAGCCTCAGCAACTTAGCTTATTTCAAAATAAAATAGGGCTGGGAGTGTAGTTTAGAGGTAGAATGCCCCTGAGTTCAATCTCCAGTACCACCAAAAGAAAAATCCCTGGTTTGGGAATCGGGAACTTTGGGGCCTCTTGCAGATATGTTCCAACTTCATCATATTGAATAGACATTAAAATTATGACCTACAAAGTGGTTATGTTAATTTTAGCTTCTCAAAACCCACCTTTGAATGTTGTGAAGGCAAATGAAGTAAATACATTGCAGGGGTTTTAATTGTCCTAGAAGAAAGGTTTTACCTTTTTTGAACAGAGTTACTACTTTTAACTTTTTATTATGAATATTTCTAAAAGCAAAAAAAGTAATAATATGACTAATACCCATTTACCTGTCACCCAACTTCACCAACCATCTACACTTTACCCTATTTATGATAGAGAAAGGAGTATTTTTTTTTTTTGGTGGTACTTGGGATGGAACCCAGGGGTATTCTATCTCCAAGCTACACCCCCAGCCCTATTTTATCTTTTATTTTGAAACAAGATCTCACTAAGTTGCAGAGGGCCTCACTAAGTTGCTGAGGTTGGCGATGAACCTGTGATCCTCCTGTCTCAGCCTCCCGAGTACTGGGATTACAAGCGTGTGCGCGGCGAGAATCCCCCTTTGACTTGGCCATACCCTAAGGAAGACATAAGATGTCAGCCTTCATAGGAGTGATTCTCAGGGTTTAGTGGGGTTTCCTGGGTTAGGAAAGTTAGAGGACTGATTGCCCCAGACATCAGAGTTTCTCACACATCCTCCTGCAATTTGGAAGTTGCGGCCTCTGAGTAGGGAGCAGTAAGGATCCTAGATAGGTGGGGCCCTGTACTTCCCCTCACAGCCCAGCAGGAGGTGCTAGTGACTTAAGTCATTTTGGTGCTGGGTTCATCAGTGGATCCATCTGGTGGCAACCTGTTCCTTCATGGTACAGCTGCCGGTCACCAGTGGATGACCATTACCTGAATCAGTTCCTTCAGTAGATTGCAAGATTATGATTTTCTGGTTTTATCATTTTCTCTGTATTAATTGACTGTACTTCTGTATAGAAGAACTTTCTCTGATTTATTAAAGCTATTTGATTATCCAGAAATACAGTTCATGCTAGAAAGTAAGACCAGGTGCTGAGTTCTATCCCTTTAGTTATCAATTTTCAAAGGAACGAGTTGTTATCCTATCAGTTTCGGTGGTGGTTAATGACTTTTTCCTCTCTCTTCCTTTTTTCCCTCCCCACTTTCTCTTTTTCAGTATTTTGTCATAGCTATAACGAAAGCAACCTATTTTAGTCAGTTGTAGTCATTTTTCCTATCAATGTTAAAATGTTCCCAGCACTGGAAGACCCTTCCAACTGGTCCTCTCCTCTTTTTTACCCAAATCCATTGTTTGATAGTTACCTTGTTTCTAGCAAGTCAAGATGTTGCAGACGTATCTGTGCTTTCGCAGCATAAGTCCTGGGTGAGTCATTTCTCCAGTGGGCTCTGATTCATTTTGGTGGGGATTGGTATTTCATGCTGTGAGCTGGGACCTGGCGTCCTCCTTGCTGCTGGATGGCCATTGCTTCTTGGCCTTTCCAGTCGGCAGAGCTAGGAAACACGTATATTTTAAAATAGACAGTGTCTGAGAATGTGGCTCAGTGGTAGAGCACTGGCCTAGCATGCCTGAGGCCCCGAGTTCAATCCCCAGCACTGCAAGAAATAAATAAATAAAATTAAAAAAATAGAAGAATGGTGTTTGCCAGGGGCTGGGAGGAGCAGAGGAGGGAAGTTGCTATTTAATACGTACAGAGGCTCAGTCTGGTCGGATGAAGAAGTTCTGGAGATAGATGGTGGAGATGGTGGCAGAACAGTGTGAATGTCCTTAGTGCCTTTGAATTCTCACTTAAAAATGGTTAAAATAGTAAGTTTTATGTTATATATATTTTGCCACAATAAAAATAAAATCCTCATAGCAGCAAATAAAGACAAAAATATGAAAACTATGCACTGTTATTTCCATTTCAAGCTAAAGATTATAAAGGCTTTTGAATTTTATTCTTTCAAACTTTTTATTTTTAACTCCAAATTTTGTTGAAAATTGCTCCTATAATAATAATTATGTAAGCTGGGCGTGGTGGCGCACGCTTGTAATCCCAGTACTTTGGGAGGTGGAGACCGGAGGATCCGGGTTCGCGGCCAGCCTCTGCTCTCTCTCTCTCTCTCTCTCTCCTTAGTGAGGCCCTCCGCAACTTCGTGAGACCTGGTTTCAAAATAAAGTATAAAAAATAGGACCGGGGGTGTAGCGCGGAGGTAGAACGCCCCTGCGTTCAATCCCCGGTACAGCAAAAAAAAATAATAATAATTCTGTAATGATAATTACGCCTGGTTCTAACTTCTTTCTCTAATACTGCCCCATTTGGGCACCTCGACTTCTGTACTCCATATCCTGAGTCTTCTCACTGTCTCCTTTTTTGATACAGACTTTGCTGCCAGGACTTGCTGGCGCCTCTGGGGAGGTGGTCAAAGCCACAGCAGGTGTGGCCTCCTCCTCTACGTCCGGAGGTGGTGACAAGGTCTATGCGCACCAGATGGTCCGTACGGATTCCCGGGAACAGAAGCTCGATGCCTTCCTGCTGCCCATGAGCAAGGCCCTGCCCGCCCCGCCCCCGGCCGCTGCCCTTGGGGGTGGCGCCGATGGCTCCGGTGGGGCGGCCGGGCAGCAAGACCAGGAGATGCTTGAACTCCCACCCCCTGCTGATGTGGCTGCCAAGAATCTGAGCTCAGAGGGGGACGCAAAATCAGCAGAGAAGCGAGCGCCCAGTCCCAGCCCAGGCCACCCCAGGTATGGCCCTTGGGGAACGTGCAGCTTGCCTCTTTGTTCCTTAAACTGTCCTCTAACTTTGGCTTTTCATGAATGCTCACATCTCTTGCCTGACTTGTCTCTACCTCCACTGGGCCTTGCGCACTCTCTGCCTTTGAGTGCTTGGAAGCCGCCCCCACAGTCTCCTCTGAAACATCTCACATGTCCATGGTTCCAAGTGTTGGTTAAAAACACATCAGAGCCGGGCGTGGGGGCGCACACCTGTCATCCCAGTGCTTGAGAGACCGAGACAGGAGGATCGCAGGTTCGCGGCCAGCCTCAGCAACTTTGTGGGGCCCTCTGCAACTTAGTGAGACCATTTCAAAATAAAGAATAAAAAATAGGGCTGGGGGTGTAGCTCAGATGTAAAAGGTAAAATGCCCCTGTGTTCAATCCCCAGTACGAACCCCCCCCAAAAAAAACCAAAATACACACACATACACACACACACACCAGAGAAAAGTAAATGCAACCTTTTTTTTTTTTTTTTGGTGGTATTGAGGATTGAACCCAGGGGCATTCTACCTCTGAGCTACACTCCCAGCCCTATTTTTTGTTTTCATTTTGAAACAGGGTCTCACTAGGTTGATGAGAGTCTCGTCAACTTGCTGAGGCTATCCTTGAACCTGCGGTCCTCCTGTCTCAGCCTCCCAAGTACTGAGATTATAGACGTGCACCACCACACCTGGCTGCAACCTTTGTTTTTTAGTAAAAAGCATTTGGACAAAGCCTCAATATGAGACATGGCTGGAGAGAGATGCTGGAAATAGCTCTTCTGTCCAAAGCCCTGGCACCCAGTGGCCATCTGAACATGGAAGAATTACTTAACTGCACTTCACACATTTCTGAGTCATACCTAGTAAGACAGCTTGTTAGGGCGTTTTCTAGAGAATGATGAATGATGCTGGTCTTTATTGAGCATATATTGTGTGCCAGATACTTTACATACATTAGCTCAATTAAGGCTCTTCACCCGCAGGGGAAGTATTTCAGTCATTTACTATTTGGGGAACTTTTGTGATATTTACCACTCAGCACTCAAATTTTTGTAAAGCAGAAATCAGATTACGTCACTCCTGTGCTGAACACCTCCCAGCGGCTTCCCACTGCCCGCGGATAGCATCTCCGTTCCTGCCTCCACTTCCCTCTTCCTTGTGGGGCGCCAGCCACGTGGCTCTCATCCAGACTGGTCGGGCTTCTACCCTCCAGGTGCCCTTGCTACGCCGCAGCCTGGAAATGCTCTGGCTTCTTGTCGTTCCGGGCTCAGCTTAAATGTCGCCTCATGTCAGAGGCCTTCTTTGTCCATTTAGACTAAAGGTTCCTCTCCTCTCCCACCAGTCTATGGTGTTACCTTGTTTTATTTTCTTCCTAGCATTCATTGCTACCAAAAACCATCTTCTTTTCCGTTGCTGTTCAACTCTCACTAGAAAGCAAGCCTCATGAGGGCAGGCACTCGCAGGCTGTGTTTGCCGCTGTGTGTGTGGGTTCGTAACAGTGTCTGATGGATGGGTAGATGGGAATGGATGAGTGAGCCTGGACAAGGGCAGCTCACTTGCTCTCGGCCCTGCAGCTCCATTGGGTCAAGCCAGACTCCAGATCCTGGCCATGTGACCAGCGGTGTCACATAAGCAGGGTGCTGGACAGTAGACATCTTGCTGGCCGGCTGCAGCGCAGGGATCCCCTGCAGCTGTGCAGAGGCTGCTCCCTGCTCCGAGAGACAACACACAATACTGGGCTGCGCTCAAATAAAAAGTAATGATCCGTTCCATTTCTCCCTTGCAGAAAGAGACACCGGGAAGAGTCTGACGTGGAAATGATGGAAAGTGAGTCCCCGAGGGATATGACAGCAGCGTGTACCCCCCGGAGGAGGATTATCAACCTCACCAGCGTTCTGAGTCTCCAGGAAGAAATTACCGAGCGAGGACATGAGAGTACGTAAGCGCCGTGCTCTGCGCGGGACTCCCAGGGCAGAAAGCGCCGATGCTCAGTGTGCGGGGCAGACCCTCCTCCCGGCCCAGGTGGCAGCCGCGTGAGGACAGTTTTCAAGAGGAAAAGAAAAAGCCGGGTGTGGTGACGCACGCTTGTAATCCCAGTACTTGGGAGGCTGAGACAGGAGGATCCGGGTTCAGGGCTAGCCTCAGCTACTTAGTGAGGCTCTCTGCAACTTAGTGAGACCCTGTTTCAAAATAAAGAATAAAAAATAGGGCTGGGGGTGTAGCTCGGAGGTAGAATGCCCCTGGGTTCAATCCCCAGTACTGCAAAAAAAAAAAAAAAGAGGAAGAGAAGGGGGAAATAGTCTAATTCGAATTCATTGGTATTCTCATTACATCAGAGGGGTCAGGGTAAAGCAGTCATTTCAGTAATTTCCAGTTTGTTTTTGTTTCTGTTTTGGTTGAAAGCAGTGTGGCAGTCAGCAGAATTCTTACCCTGTGGGCTGAGTGGGATGTGCTCTTGCGGAAGGCTCACGGGCATTGGCGGCAGCGCGAGTTCCTTCCTGATTCTGCCACTTCGACCGTGTGACCTTACACTTGCAACTTAACCTTTCCAAGCTCCAGTTTTTCCTTATCTATAAAGTGAGATTAATTCTGCCCTGGAAGATCACTGTGCTGATTAGAGACCAAATATAAATGTACCAGAGCAAGGAGTCAGTACTTTTATATCCTGAAGACGAAGTAATAAACCACTGTCATCTTCTTCAGAAACAGCTTTTGAGAAAACCTGAGCCTACAGCAGCATCTTGGTCCCTGTTACTTCAGAACTTCATGGTTTGAGGAATTAAAAGGGGGCTGGCCCAGGGACAGGCGTGTGAGCGAGTCCGCTAATAACCACCCTGGCCCTGGCTGCTGTGTTCCAACGATAGACAGGGTTGCAAAGGGCTCTGGGTGGCAGCTCTGCACTCGAGCCCATGTAATTTGGCCATGACCTTTCTACTCCTCATCTATTATACATTTCTAGATTTAAATAAATTTGAACACTATTATAAAATGTATCTTAAAATATGAACATCGGGAGTAATTTTTAAAAGGGTGGAGTAGCTCAGAGGGAGTCGGGACCTTTCCCGCCGCTGGCCTTTTGAACGGCCGCTCTGACTCAGTGACCCCTCGCAGCGTTCGTCTGTGTCCATCACCCTTGTCTGATAGCTCAGGGAGGCCTCAGCTCGCCCGTCATTGTTCATTCTCCCTTCTTAGCGCCCCGGGCCTTGGTTTACATGTAGCAGAAGACACTTGTATGGTTAAGCTTCCTTGACTGAGTTTTTGCCAGTTGTAGAAGTGGCTGCCAGTTGGATCCTGACTTTTCTTTCCATGAACATTTGCTCCAGTTGCTCTTTTTCCTTGTTATTAGCTTTCAAGCTGGGTGCTTTAAAAGCAATTTTAAACAACAGAAGAAGGGTGAGATGTTACTTGATGTATTTAGCAGTCCTCTTAACAGTAGTTTTAATGGACTGACTCCCTCAGACTTGGGATTTACTGAGTTTTCTTTAAGGGTTTGTCTCTGTCATTCAAAGAAGGCTATTAAAGATCATTGACCATTTTTTTCTTTTTTTTTTTGGCAGTACTGGGGATTGAACCCAGGGGCATTCTACCGCCAAGCTACACCCCCAGCTCTATTTTTTATTATTTTGAAACAGGGTCTCACTAAGTTGCAGAGGCTGGCCGTGAACCTGCAATCCTCCTGTCTTAGCCTCCCAAGTACTGGGATTACAAGGGTGTGCCACCACACTGGCTCAATAAAAATTTTTAATGGTATTAAGCTATTTTTAGTGCAATATAAAGCCAGCCTGTGTCAAGGGTGGTCTTGCTGAGGATAAGATGGTGAATCTCCATGGTCAGCGGAATAGGTGCCATCGTATCTTATTTTAAAGATGAGGAAAGGAAGATGGAGAGGACAGAGTAGTTGGAGCATCCCAATAATCACACCAGGCTGAGAGCTGGCACGGTGGTGCACCCTGTAGTCCCAGCCGCTCAGGAGGCCGAGGCAGGAGAGCTGGAACCCAGGAGTTCCGGCTGGCCCGGTCAACATAGTGAGACCCTGTTTTGGAAAAAAAGAAAGCCCAGGTACTTACCTTGTGGATGGTGGGTTGTTACCGGCAGTGGCCCAATGTTTGAATGCAAAGCCAGGGCATTGGCCTTCTCAGGACAAGCACATAATTCAGACTCTCGACCAGAATGGGTGCTCTCAGACATGGGAGTGTGCAGCACGTAGCATCTCTCAGAGGAACCAGCCGTGAGATAGAGAACCGAGTGAGCACCCATGTTGGCACTAGAACTCTGCGAAGACTACCACCAGCTGACACCATTCTGTAGCCAGTTGGAAATCCATTCGCCTTTTGGGACATGATTGTCCTGCTCTATAAAATGTGCTATAACCACAGCCCTCACTGGGCTGTTGTGAACCCCTAAGATGCCCTGCCCGTGCTTTGTAAAAGGCGCTGCTCCGGGGTCAGGGGGACCACTGGCGTCTCGTTTACACAGCTGGAGAAAGCTGGTTGTCTTTGAGTTGGATGCTCATGGGGATTTCTTCGAGACTCACGTTTAGTGAGGAAGGTCACTGGCCCTAATAGACCCGCAGCTGGCTGCTCCCGGATGCTGTACAAGGAGGACCTGCTCCCCTGTAGCAGCATCTTCAGTTGCACTGAACTCTGGGCATTTCCACAGTGCGTCGTCTGTGCCAGGATGTGTCTGTGAGCTCGCTGCCGCATTCTCGTGCCCAGCACAGTGTCTGGAGCGTGCACTCAGTAGACATTTAATAGAGGAGTGAGCCAGCGATTGGGAGGAGCATCCTGGCAGGTGAAGGCCTAGAATCTTCTAAAGGGGTGTCAAAGTTGAACACGCAGACAGCAATCTTGAGCCTGGTGGATTTACCCATCCTTGGTGGGTGCATGTTCAGTTAACAAATGAGGTTCATTTGGGGAGCCCAGTGTCCAGTCACGCGGTGTGTGGAACTAGGGGTTAGGAATGCCTGGATTTATTGCTAGTCCCGTATTTTTATCTCATGAAATGGCAATGAGCAATGTCATAAGCACTTTGCTCTCCTTTGAGTGTGAAAATGTGCTTTACGTTTTTGGCCTCCATCAGATAGCCACACTTCATTTTATTGTCTTGGTGAACAGTCTTGGGTCTGAATGCACATAGTCTTAGGATAGTTTGTCACAGGTAATGGTGTCTTTTGGAACATGGAATAAGTCAGTTTAGTACTTGTTTGCCAAGAATCTTCTCTGCGGAAGGCCCTGTGGCGCCAGGCTCGGGGGTGGCAGGGGAGATGAGTAAGCATGGCCCTGCCTTCAGGAATTCGGTGGTGTTGCGTGGGGATCGTTCAGTAAACCGCTGGCTCTAATGTTAGGTAGAATGAAAGAAACCTGTAGCGGAGAGGGGGACCGCGTGCGCTCCCAGGGGCCTGGCAGGACGTCGTGACCATCTCAGGCGCAGCAGAGGAGCTGGCACGAGGGCTCTGCTCTGGGAGGCGCGCAGCCGGCGTGGGGCCTCTACCTACACACGGGCCTGAGGAACCAGGACCGGTCCCTTCCTTCTGGACCCTTCCTTCTGCACCCTGCTGTAGGTTTGGCTTTACTTGGTACTTCTGAGAACACCGTGCCAAGCCCCGCGGCCCCGGTTGTGCAGTCAGATGTACGTGGTTTGGCTCGAAGCACAGAGGGTCTGGTCCCATTCTGCTCGTCACAGAAGGGCAGGGAGATGCCCGCAGACTTCCAGGGCTGTGGGGACATTTAGGGCAGGATGAAGTAACGGTGCTTTAAGTCTGATGCGCTGTGAGGAGCTGTGAGGACGGCGCTGGGCCCACTGAGCGCGCTCTGTCCTGCCGTCTGTCAGGGCCACACTCGCTAGCTGGTAAGCCGTGAGGAGCTGTGAGGACGGCGCTGGGCCCGCTGAGCGCGCTTTGTCCTGCCCTCTGTCAGGGCCGCACTCGGTAGCTGCAGACGGGTCAGAGCAGTCCGTGAACCTTCTGCCTGGAAGAATCTGGCCCCTTGTTGGTGGATTTCACTGCTCTGTCTTTCCTCCAGTGCCTCATTATTCAAGATTATTTGACGTACTCCAGCTTTTAAAATAGTCATTTTCCTCCTACACGGAACATCCTGTAGAGACATTGAGTTTCCAGTGGGAACAGAGGGGACACTTATTCTAAAAATGAAGACAATCAGCCTCTCTTTATGGGGGGGTAATCTCTTATGTAACAATATGAGAATTTGCTTGGGTGCCCATTCTTAAAGAAAAGGTATAGTAAAAACATGGTGTGTTGGGTATGGCAGTGCACACCTGTAATCCTAATACTTGGGGAGCTGAGACAGGAAGATCGCAGTTCAAGGCCAGCCTCAGAAACTTAGCAAGATCCCGTTTCAAAATAAAATTTAAAATAGGACTAGGGGTGTACTTCAGAGGTAGAACACCCCTGGATTCAAGTCCAAGCACCACACAAACATAAATAAACAAACAAATGTGATGTACAGGCTTGTCGCTAGGCCCAGACCCCTTGTTCTCTTCTCCAGCACCTCATCCACCCCTCCTTTTTGGTAGTGCTGTGTTTACTTCTTTCATTAAAAATAATAAACGGGGGGGGGGAACCAGGGGTGTAGGCTCAATGGTAGAGCATGCATACGGCCCAGGGTTCTATCTTCAGCACCTCCATAATAATAACTTTATACATACACACAGATAAACTGATAATACAAAATCATATTTATAAGACATATATGTAGCATCTACAGAAAAAATGAACACCTGAGAACACGTCGCTGTCACCTGGGAAGCACTTCCATGCCTCCCTTCTCTCTTAAAAAACTGCGACTCTGAGTTGGTGATTATTGCCTTTTTTTAAATTAAATTATAGTTTTACCACCTCTGTTTGTATTCCTTAAGAAATCCATTGGTTTTGCAAGCTTTAAATTTTATATGAACGGACATATGAATGGTCTGACAGAGGCGTGCACACATGTGCGTTAGTTCCTGAGGCCGTCCCTCTGGCTACGTGCAGCTCTGCCTCTCCTGTTCTGCCGCGGGTTCCACTCGGTGCGGATGCAGTTCACCCATCCTGTGGAAGGGCGTCTGGGGCAGTCCTGTGGCCTCGGGCCCTGGCGCCTCACCTCTCACCCGCTTAGGAGCCGATCGGAGCGCGGCACGCCGAGGAAGCTCCGCTCTAGGACAGTTACTGCTGCGTCATGAAGTGACAGATTGTTTTCCAAAGGGATTGTATTCATTTGTACTCCCACCAGCAATGTTTCGGAAGTTGTATTTGCTCCTTCTCTCCAATATTCGATGTTGTCAGACTTTATACCAGTGTGGTGATTGTGAAACAGTATCCGATAGTGGTTTTTGCATTTTCTTGGGTGACTAATAAAGTTTAGTAAGTGTATTTCCTGTTCTGTTAAGTGACTGTTCAAGTTTTGGGCACATTTTTTTCTGTTGGAATTTTTATCTCTAATTGGTTTTAGAAGGTCTATGTATATTTGACATAGTAATCAATGAAAATATCTTTAGCGCTTATTTGGAAACTTTATTTTTTGGTATTGGGGATTGAACCCAGGAGTGTTTTACCTCTGAGCCCGATATAATTTTTTTTATTTTGAAACAGGGTCTTGCTAAGTTGCTGAGGGTCTCACTAAGTTGCTGAGGCTGTCCTGGAACCTCCGATCCTCCTGTCTCAGCCTCCCAAGTACTAGGATTACAGGTGTGTGCCACCATGCCCGGCCTGGAAACTTCTGTGAATACTTGTTTTGTCCTGGCTTCATGTGTGGGGCAGTGATCTATTAGACTCCCATTGTAAACCATTCCTGGGCTTGTGTTGTCCTTTTGCACAGTCAGGGCCTGAGAAAACTCAAGTTCATGACTCCTGTGTTCCTCCGTGTCTCTGGATAAAGCTGCCTTCAGAGCGCCCATTGCTTCTCTGGACTCCTGCTTTGTCTTTGATCTTGACCCTTGAGCATTCCCTGATCTTTTAGCAATTCCTTGTTGCATTTTAAAAGAGGAGTTAGTTTTTCTCCTCCTCTGTCTGCAGCATCTTTGCAGGCTTGGTGTGTTCTGACCCGTGGTGCATTGGGGTGTGAGGCGGTGTCAGTCCATTACTCACCTGGTTTGTTCTGTTTTTTATTTCCCAGCTCTCCGGGAGATGCTCCATAACCTCTCCTTTGTGGGCTGTGTGAATCCTCAGTGGGCCTTGGCACAGCATCAGACCAAGTTATACCTTCTCAACACCACCAAACTTAGGTAAGTCAGCGAGCGGGTGAAAAGCAGTGGGTAGAGTCACAAGCATGGTCCAGGAGTCAGGACGCAAGAGGCTGGGAGCAGCGCGCTGTGACTGGGAAGTCAGACAGACGGGTTCAAGTCCAGGTTTGACCATTTCCTAGGTACATGACCATGAGCAGATTACTTTCCTGAAATATGTCTCAGGTTTCTCATCTGTATATTGGTTTCTTACTATGTAAGGAATTTTTTTGTGAGGATAAGAATTAACTTGAGAAGCCCAGTCCTCTCTATGGGCTCAGCGGTGTTGGCTGTGCTGTTAGAGAATCTCATATCCGCGGTGTGCGACAGGGTACTGTGGGGGAGGCAAGACTTGGTCGTCCCAGCTTCGGGAATGTAGCAGAGGTGTGCACTACCAAGCCAGGGTGTCGACCAGCACAGGTGGCGTCTGCAGGGCCATTTGCCTTGTGTGTAGCTGGTGACATGTGTATTGATTGTTTCCAGGGGCCTTGGTAGATGAGCTCCTGTTGCGTCAAGAATCATTGCTGACTTTCTCAAATAGGCCCCTTGTATCTACTGAAGTCACTCACCCACTGTGGGCCTTGGAGGGGGCAGCTGCTATGCATTGCTTGGAGCTGGCACAGGACATAGGAACCCATTTACCCTCCCCCACCTGGGGCCTGCCCTGGTCCGGAGGCATACACACCTCCCCGGGTGTTCGAGCTCATTCTGCCAGGCTTGGAAACCTCCTGGTGCAGCTCTGTCTCGTTCCGTTGTCTGCCTTGAGAGTTCTTGGGTTTGCATAGCGAGCTGCCACTCATGCCTTTGCTGGGAATTCTACTTGCCTTGCCTTTTCCTTCGTAGCGTATTGAAGTACGTGGCTTCCAAGGTCAAGTCACAGTTGCACCCAGGCTCTTTCCTCTCCCAGACACAAGTCCAACCAGTCCCAGAATTGCAGATACAGGTTTGAAGATCCCTAATCCAAAAAGCTTTAAAACCTGAAACTTGAGTGCCAGCATGACACCACAAGTAGGAAATCCCACACAATGAAAATGTTTCATGCACAAAATTATTAAAATACTATATAAAATCCCTTCAGGCTATGTGCACAAGGTACGGATGAATGTAAATGAATGCTGTCTTTAGATTTGGGTCCCATCCCCAAGATAATCTTATTATATATATGCAAATATTCCAGAATCTGAAAAGATCCAAAATACTGACATGGGACAAGTCAGGTTGTCCACTGGGTGCCTCGGTTTCCCCACCGTAATCCAGGCATAGCAGGTACTTTATCTGATTTGACTGATAATGGAGTCTTTAAGCAAGACCTATATTTGGTTCAATTTAAGTACCATATAAATATGACGTTTATTCCAAATCTGTTTTTGTAAATAATTCTATATAGCGAGTATGCACACTATATATATATATATATATATATATATATGTATTTTTTTACAGCTACTCTTAGATTGTTGTCAGCCAGTGCATCATCCTAAACCATATATCATTGTAGTATAATTCTGTCTTATATCTACTTTTGATTATTTAGAAAGACACCCTGCCCTCCCTCTACATTTCATGTGATTTTTTCCTGCATAAATTTTAATGGTTGAGTTGTCAAAAAATGATTATAGGAGCCAGGCATGGTGGTGCATGCTTATAATCCCAGTACCCAGTACTTGGGAGGCTAAGACAGGAGGATTGCAGGTTTGAGGACAGCCTCAGCAACTTAGCAAGGCCCTCCACAACTTAGTGAGGCCCTGTTTCAAAATAAAATATAAACTAGGGCTAGGGATGTAGCTTAGAGGTAGAATGCCCTTGGGTTCAAACCCCAGGACTACACACACACACACACACACACACACACACGTGATTATAGGATTTTTTGTTAACAGTACAGAAAGGCAAACAAAAAATTTAAATTTCACTAGAGGGTGTCAGAAACCTTTTGTAGCACCAGAGGGATGGGGACAGAGCATGGGTGTTAGCAAGCCAGTCTTAGTTATATGCTGAGACTTGTCAAGGCTTGGTTGGAACAGATGTTGGGAATCCCAGCTGTTATTTCTTTGCAATGTCCAAAATACCTAACAAGCACAACTTAGAGTAAGAAACGTTTATTTTGGGCTCAGAGTTTCACAGGTCAGTCCATGATCAACTGGCTCCAAGGCAGGAGTCATGGCAGCAGCCCTGCAGGGCATGGCAGGGGAAGAAAAGCCATGCTTACCTTGTGGCCAGGACGCAGAGAGGAGGAGAGAGCCGTGAACAGACTCAGTCTCTAAGCCCTGCCCAGGGACCCACCTCCTCTAGCCACACTCCAGCCCCGACTGGCTGCGTTTGCTTCACACATGGGCTTTGAGGGACATTTTAAATCCAAACCCTAACCCCAGCCCCGGGAATGAGATCTTGTCAGACCATTAGCCATGTTCTGAGCCAGGCAGACCATCTACTTGTCCAGGTTTCAGAGGTTACGTCTCCCATTTTGTCCGTACTGTTTGGCTCTCAAGCATGGATTCAGCTTTTCCTTAAAATTGCTTTATTTTTGTTTTTAGTGAAGAACTATTCTACCAGATACTCATTTATGATTTTGCCAATTTTGGTGTTCTGAGGTTATCGGTAAGTTTATCTCCTTCTCATTTCTGGAACTTTATTGGTTATTTCTGAAAACAGGAGCTCTATAATATCGTTTGTACTATACTGAATTTTTCTAAATATGCTTAAGATAATTTCTGTGTTGTATTATTTACATATGGAGGTATCTAATTACAATAAAATGTTATACTTTTTAGTCAAATCATCACTTAGTGGCCAACTTAAATATTACAAAAGTTAATGCATATGTATTTAAGAAAACTTGGGAAGAGATAAAAGTCTATAAAACTGGTCAAAATGGATTATTTCAGGCACTTCTTTTGGGGCAGTGAGGAGCAAGTTACATCTGTGGTTCCTCACCTGCTCGTGGCAGTGATGTCGTGGGGATTCAGGCTTCGTTTGGATGCTTGCTCTTAATGCTCTCGCCCCTTCCTAGGAGCCAGCACCGCTCTTTGACCTCGCCATGCTTGCTTTAGATAGTCCCGAGAGCGGCTGGACAGAGGAAGATGGCCCCAAAGAAGAGCTTGCCGAATACATTGTTGAGTTTCTGAAGAAGAAGGCGGAGATGCTCGCAGACTATTTCTCTTTGGAAATCGATGAGGTATGACGGCCATTTGTATGCCTGTTGCTCAGGTAAGAGTCGCGTTTCTAGATCAAAAGACTGGGCTCCCCTCAGAAACAGCATGTGACGTACGTGACGTCCTTCTACTCCCATTTGCATTTCTGTTATACCGCTGTGCTGTCACCCACGTGTGCCACTCTTGTTCCCAGGTGAAGGACCCAGACACAAGGGAGGGTCGAGTCCTAGACCCTGCAGCCGGCCGTAGTTAACGCAGCTATGCCATTGCTCCTGTTTCTTTGATCCCTTAATCTTAGGGGTTTCCATTTTGATGTGCTCTTTATGACCAGTGAGCTAATCCAAAGAGAAGGTTGTCCTGCTGCACGCCAGGACAAAAACTGCTTGGCCCTTCTGCCCCTGATGTCCAACCCAGTCAGGCACCAGGAACCCAGTGTGGCAGCTGTGAGCATAAGGCCGGGAAAGCACTAGAGAGATGACATGCATAGAAACTGTACCAGCATTACTTTTTGTCCCCTTTTCCTGGCTTTTTCCCTCAAGCAGGAAGGGAACCTGATTGGATTACCCCTTCTGATTGACAACTACGTGCCCCCTTTGGAGGGACTGCCTATCTTCATCCTTCGGCTGGCCACAGAGGTAAGTGACTGAGCAGATACTAACATGGATACAACATGTGGATGGGGGCGGGCACGACCACACCTTCATTTGGAACTGGAAAGATGACAAGGGTGAAACAGCCGGGCCCTGTCACCCCCCACCCCCCCATGCTCGTCCCCAGCAACGCTGGCCAGTCCAATTTAGTTTTAATGCCTAAAAAGTCACATCTCATTTTTCAGCTCTAAGTAGCCTATTAGAAATAAAAATGTTTAAAGCCTATACCTATCTTAAGGTGTTGAATTCTTTGGACCAGGTGAATTGGGATAAAGAGAAGGAATGTTTTGAAAGCCTCAGTAAAGAATGTGCAATGTTTTACTCCATCCGGAAGCAGTACGTATCAGCGGAGTCGACCCTCTCTGGCCAGCAGGTACTGTGGTGATGTGCACTGGCACCCAGGATGGGGTGGGCCCCTGTACAACCTTGAGATGAGATTTGCCCATCTCAAAAATCTTAGAATTTTGCTGTATATAACAAGGTTCAAACACAGTGGTCATCTTTTTATTCCTGAGTTTTATTTCCTTCTGCTGGTCTAGAACATATACTTCCAGAATGTTATCACAAACTGTATAATGTGGGAGCAGATGAAATGGGAGGTTGAGTTAGAGTGCCCAAGGCTGGTGGGACCACGTCTGCATGTCGGCACCTCAGCCCAAGTCTTGAGGTTCAGCGTCAGCCCCCTGGTCTCTGAGCTTCTGCCTTCTCTCATCTGACCACTGCACTGCCAGGAAAACAAGCCTCCATGTTCCTCTCATAGGTCAGCTCGGCACAATGAGCCCATGTTCCCAATTTTGTCACTTTTCCAGTCATTGCTTTTCAATCAGTGACCATTTCCGGGAGGGGAGAGGAAGGTGGCAATAGTGTATGAACTAAAGGGAGCCACTTTAATGCATACCCATCTTCGTGACTGCTTCAGTCACCCTGACATGAAGTGGCCGCTCGGGTCACCGGTGAGGAAGCTGTGACAGTGGGCGTGTGGAGGAGGCCCACAGCCGTTCGGTGGTAGAGCGGACTCCGTCCTAAAGCCCCGAGGGAATCCTCACTCCAGTGGCGAGGCAGGGCAGCACGCTTCCCGCACTGCGCCGTCTCTTATCTGATTGGGAAAACTACCTCAAGGAAAGGAAGGATGGGGAGAAGGGGTCTTTCCTTGTACAGGAGAGACCAGGGCTTAGACGGAGAGGAGCGACCAGGAAGTCATCCTCACTGTTCTTTCATTTCTCTCTGGAGCCTCTGGAGGAACAGGGCTGCGTTACGACCCCAGGTCTGGAGGCGAGTTAGATCCTCCCAGCGCTGCCATCCAGGCTTGTTAGATCCTGTGACAGCCAGCGCCTCCTCCCTGAATGGAAACAGGATCCACACAAGAGCAGTGGCTGCTGCTTTTCCCCCTCAAAAACCTCGTCTGTGGTGCCCAGGCCTGTGGGATCCAAGAGCCGGGCCTACAGGGGCCACATGGCGAGCTTTAGACAGCACGGCCGTTACAAGCCACCGAGCCTTCCCAGGCCCATCCCCCAGCCGGGAAGCGCGGGGAGGCCGTGACGTCTAACTTGTGTTTTCCAGAGCGAGGCGCCAGGCTCCAGTCCAAACCCCTGGAAGTGGACCGTGGAACACGTGGTCTATAAAGCCTTCCGCTCGCACCTTCTACCCCCTAAGCATTTCACCGAGGACGGGAATGTCCTGCAGCTTGCAAACCTGCCCGACCTGTACAAAGTCTTCGAGCGGTGTTGACTGGCTGCACGTGAGGGCCGTCCTGTTGCTCTGTGCGCCAGTGCTATAGGCAGGACTTGAGGTTGAAGATCTGCAGTTGCCTTTGAAACGAGCGGCACTGGCCCTGCCTGGTGGATTGACGACAAATAAATCATCAGATGTGTCCTGATGCGATTTCTTATTTAACTTCCTCGCACTTGAAATGTTTTCTAGATCCGTTTTCTCCTACTATATACCAGATTGTGTTGAAGAATCCCAAAAGGAATTTGACAGCTCCTGAGCATCTGATCGGGTGTTCTGGAAGCACCACTAAGAATTCTAGAAAGGCTTGAAGACTTTGTGCAGTAGGCTTTCACTTGATTCTTTCTGTATTCTGGTAAATGTCTGTCATCAGGTGCCATGTGTTATGTCAGCCCACATGCCTTTGAAAACAAGTTCCGAACATCAACTGTGGAGAAAGCTGGAACTGGGAATCAGTTAATATCCTTGGTAACCAAAGCTAATTTATTTATTAAGGAAAAAATTTAGTAGGAAAAAAGAAAGTCCTCATCCAGTCTATAACTGGTATTTTTAAGGTGGACACCTTTGTTAATGGCTAGCCACTTAAGACATTTCTAGGGTTAGGGTCAGTGGTAGAGTGCTTAATTAGTGTGCATGAGGCTCTGTGTTCACTCCCCAGCACCGTATTTAGAAAAAAAGTTCCTAGGTATTCTTGGTTTGCTTTGTATTGCTTGTTTCTGTGGTCCTGGGGATTGAACCTAGGGCCTCACACAAGCTATGCAAACACTCTACCGCTGAGCTATATCCCCAGCCCTGGGTACTCTTGTTTGAAGGATAATGTAAAAGTATGCACTTAAACTGTAAGTGCCAAAATATTCTACCTTAATGTTAATCTGCATTTACAGAATTAGCGCACCCAGCACAGGGAGGTAGAGTGCCTCTGGTTTTAAGGTAAAATCCAGATTATAGGACTCAATGAAGAAAGTTCAGTGGAAAAGGGAAAACTGAAGAAATGAAGCCATTACATTTGGAAAAGACTGTGACAACAGAAAGGGACATGTATATATTGTTTGTTCTGCCGTAAAAGGGGCAGATCAGTTTCTGACAGTTAAAACTCCAAATAGCAGACCAGGGCATCTCAGAAGTGAGGGTCCCTGAGCCCAGGAAGGGCACAGGCCCAGTGACCTTGAGGGGGGGACTGCCAGGGCTACATTTTACAACATCCCCCTGCCCACCCCTGACCTCACAACTGTTGTTAATATTAGAAAGAAATTTTGTAGGAAATCTTCTCAATTCAGGAGATTGGTTTCCCTATCTTAAAAATGAAGGGCCAAGCCGGGTGTGGTGGCGCACGCTTGTCATCCCAGTACTTGGGAGGCGGAGACCAGAAGATCTGGGTTCGCGGCCAGGCTCAGCTACTTAGTGAGGCCCTCTGCAACTTCGTGAGACCCGGTTTCAAAATAAAGTATAAAAAATAGGGCCGGGGTGTAGCTCAGAGGTAGAATACCCCTGGGTTCAATCCCTGGTACCACCCAAAAAAAAAAAAAAATGAAGGGCTAATTTCTCTAAAGAAGGGAACAATTATTACAGATTTTATTCACTTGATTTCACTTTATTATCTGGTTTCAGGTCTAGTTTTATTATCTTAAGTGGCCTTGATTCATTAGATTTTCCCCAATATACTTTCTGTGTAAACACTTTGAAGCTACAGTAATCATTTCCATAAAACCACCCTGATATGCTGACAGCAAAGAGAATCACAAAACCTGCAAAGTAGCTACACTCATGACACACAAAAAACAAAAAAGTCTTGAACTGGTGCCTTTAAAGAAGAAAAACCCTCAAACCGGGTGCCTTTAAAGGAATTAAAAGAAAAAGTTCTGTATTCTAGATTATTTTCCTTGAGGAGAGAAAAGAAGAAGAGGCAAGACAGGAGGGCTGTGGTTGCTGAAACGCTCGGCTTGAACGGCTC
The DNA here is from genome assembly GCA_004027185.1 of Glis glis. NCBI lineage: Eukaryota > Metazoa > Chordata > Mammalia > Rodentia > Gliridae > Glis > Glis glis. The sequence continues at coordinate 24,008 of PVJS01008413.1, forward strand.
CTGGAGCAAAATGAACGTGTCAGTAGCCACGCGTGGTCAGCAGAAGGGTATGTTTAATAGACTCTTCGGGCAGATTCCTGCCTGCCCGCCTGCCTGCCCCTCGGGGCTTGTTTGAGGTTCATTCCACAAATAAGCAGCAGATGAAAACACTTTAGAAGGTACGGCACAGTTGACAGGGAAGAAGGACACTACTCTTACTTTGATCAGAGTCTAGGCCTAGGACTTCCCCTGCCCCAGGCAATAAAGCAAGTTTTATATACACTCCCCATATCTTTTTCTAACATTTTCTTATATAAATTTAAATATTTTACAAAAAAAGGGTTTTACCTCCAAACATATAAATTTGAGTGAAACATTCCCCACGCGTGAACTTGCTTTTTCACTACAATAGGAACACTATCTGGTCGACAGGAAGGCAGTGTCTCTGAGCCCGAGACCGCCGGCGTCCGGCTCGCCCTGTGGAAGGCACTTGTGTTTTCTGAGGTCTCCAGCAAGCATCTCAGCGGCGCCCATGGAATCGCCGTCCTGCAGGCCCCGCGCGAAACTGCCGAGTAAACTTGATTCTAAAGTTACGCAAATAAAAAATAACAGCACGGACCAGTTCTTAGTCTAAAGTCGAACTACACACAAAATCCAAAGCGTTCATTCATGAGATTCAAGCCTGCTTCATTCTCATAAATTATAAAACACAAAGGTGGATGTTTTAATGACAAAACTCAAAACAGTACTGAAACGGGTTCGTGTCAATGTACAAAGAGTCAGTCCCTCTGGACGGCCCCGGGGCCGCAGCCAGGGCAGGGTGGCCCCTACTGCTGGGCCAGAAGCGCCGTCCTGTTGGCCTTCATCTTCTCCAGGCGCTTGGCCAGGTGGCTGTTGGTCATCTCCATCTCCTCGATCTTGTCCAGTGCTGTTCGTAACTGGAGGCGAGGAGAGAGCGCAGTCACTTTACACGGCCAGACTCAAACACCACTCGTGCTCCTTTATGTTCAACTCCGGGAAATGGAGACACTAACTGAGGTGGCCTCTCATAGAGCCACAAAAGCTTATTTTGGTCTCCAGTCAGCTGGAGGTGTTAAACAATGATGCTGAGGATATAGAGAAATTACAGAAGCAGACCTGACCTGAAACAAAAACTACCTTTTTACTTCTTGCCTAACTGACCAGAACATAAAAATAAATGGCAGTTACCGCATTTCATTTGCTTATTTATTTACTCATTTACTTGTGGTACTGGGGATTGAACCCAGGAGTGTTTTACCTCTGCGCTACGCCCCAAGCACTAGGATTATAAGCGTGCGCCACCACACCCGGCTCCCTGTGCAGGTCAAATGAGTGATGCCCCGCTGCCACTTCCTCAAGACGTGACCAGAATTAAATTTCTACACAGTAAAGAGCTGATTTCTAAAGGAATTTTCCTTTGTAGGGAGGACGGTGTTCTGCAAGAAGCGTAAGTACCTCTCTCTGTAGCTTCCGCTTTTCTGCTTTCAGTTCGTCTTCGACTTTCTCAGCATTCTCGGCAGCCGTTCTGTATCTCAGCACCTGCCCCTCAAGCCGGCTAATCTGGAAATGTCAGAACACAGGCTTCTCGTATTCACCACCATGACACTTTCTAACAAGTCCCCTTAGGGTGAGTCACAGGTCCCCTCGGAACCCAGCTACTATTTATAAATCAGAGGATCCCCAGAGAGGATCACAGCTGTAGAGTCGTCATGGCGCCAATTTCCCAGGCTGAGTTTTATGATGGCCATATTGTTTAAGAGCCACAGAAGCAAAGTAGGAGACGCACGGAATGGAGTTTTTAGACTATGAAATGTACATTAAGGGACTCTGTTATAAGCTAGGATCTTGAATTCTCTTGAAATAGCTACAAAAGCCAATTACAGCTACAATTTCTGTATTTTCAGAGAAAACGGAGGCTGAAGTGCCTTGCCAGGTGCTCTCTGCTGGTTTTTCTATTTACGGAGCTTTTTTAGAGATCCGACTGCACAGGCAGCCCACAGAAGCCCAGGCGCTCGTGGGTAGGCCACGTGGCTGCAGGAAGCAGATGCGTTTAAAGGGCATTTCAACCCGTGGCACCACGCAGAGGAAGTACTTACACTTTGCTCCAAGGTGGTTATGTCCTGTTCTGCTTTTGAAAGCTTAAATTTGTATTCACTAATTTGTCTATTGGCATCTCCTAGAACAGAAGATAATAATGAATTATCTTCATCTCCCAGAGATGAAGTCGTGAAGCATCAGGTAATGATGCCCCCGCAGCATACAGAGGACTGTGCAGTCTGAGACCACAAAACTCATACATACGCCAGAACCAAGAGCTGCCGGGCCCCTTTCCCGGCCCTTTGTCCCAGGCCGTGTCCACCATCCAGGCCTGCCCCCCGCCCGTCCTGCTCACTCACGCTGTTCTGCACTTCCAGCTGGGTGCTTCTACCCACCTTCTGCAAAAGCCAGCTCTGCACCCCTACTTGGTTCTAGGAAGCATTCACATTAATGCCAGCCCTTCCTCTTCAATTCTCGCCGCTGCCCTCCGGGACTGTTGGAAGCCACTGTGCTGGTCCAGGCCCACCATCGTGACTTCCTAACTAGCCAGCCCGCCTCTTGTCATGCCCCTGTCTTCATCTACCCTCCACACTAAAATGATGATCTAGAACAAAATACGCACCGAGAAACCTCATGAGGGTTCCAGCTGATACCAAACGAGGAAGACCAGCCTCAAACATTGGTGCCAAGTTCTTCGCTGCTCAGCTGCCTAACCGCCTATCTCGGGCTATTTGGCGAAAAGGCCGTGCAATAGCCAAGACTTAGAACCAGTCATCAAAAAAGGCGCTTCCCCCTGGAAAGGCCAAGCGCGGCCCCCGTGTGAGTGCGCACAGCATCACTAACAAAGGCGGAGTGTACACCAGTGGCTGCTGGGGCCTTGCACTGCGGGATTTGGTGTGAATACGGTGGGCATTCAAAAATAATATGGGGTCAGCCGGGCGTGGTGGCACACGCTTGTAATCCCAATACTTGGGAGGCAGAGACCGGAGGATGCGGGTTCGCGGCCAGCCTCGGCTACTTAGTGAGGCCTCCACAACTTTGTGAGACCCGGTTTCAAAATAAAGTATAAAAAATAGGGCTGGGGATGTAGCTTGGAGGTAGAACGCCCCTGGGTTCAATCCCCGGTACCGCAAAAAAAAAAAAATAATAATAATAATATGGGATCAAAAGTAGAAGAAGAAAAACTGTAATAATAACTTGGGTAAACTGAGTAGACTGGACTTTGTGGCCTTGTTTTAAATTCCATCTAAAGATTCATTGGAGCGGGGCGTGGTGGCTCATGCTTGTAATCCCAGTACTTGGGAGGCCGAGAATGGAGGATCGGGTTTACGGCCAACCTCAGCTACTTAGTGAGGCCCTCAGCAACTTAGTGAGACCCTGTTTCAAATTAAAGAATAAAATAGAGCCGGCCATGGTGGCGCATGCTTGTAATCCCAGTACTTTGGGAGGCGGAGACCGGAGGATTCGGGTTCACGGCCAGCCTCAGCTCTCTCTCTCTCTTCCTGTCTCTCTCTCTCTCTCTCTACTTAGTGAGGCCCTCCACAACTTCGTGAGACCCGGTTTCAAAATAAAAGTATAAAAAATAGGGCCGGGGGTGTAGCGCAGAGGTAGAACGCCCCTGGGTTCAATCCCCGGTACCGCAAAAAAAAAAAAGAATAAAATAGGGCTGGGGGTGTAGCTCAGAGGTAGAATGCCCCCCTGGGTTCCATTTCCAGTACCGCAAAAAAAAAAATAAATAAAGATTCACTGGCATTAAAAAGAATACTTCTAGGAAAATTCTGAAACTACTCAACATTAGTGTTATAAACAAATCTCCAACAATCCAAGGCAAATTTCACAGAAAAACCGTGAATGGGAACAGGTACTACCTGGGAGCTTCAAGATGACACTCAGGTGTGGAAAAGGACAGTGTCAGGTTATTGAAGGCACTTAACTATTTGCACAAAGTTCCTAGAAACCCCTTTGCCCAGGAAGAACATCTCCCTCCTCATGTCCCTGAAGGCCGCAGGCTTGAGGGCTGCGCTGGGCTGCGCCTCTCACTGGGCCTGCTCTCTGCACTAGCCACGCTCTAGCCTGTTTTTGCACAGCTGCTCCTGAGAAAAGTGCAGACGTGCCTCCAGCAGCCTGCGCACAACCCCACTGGGGACTGCCCTGTCCCCTAGTACCCACTCTGCATCTCGATGAACTGCAAGTCTGAGCCGTTCTGCAGCCCTGCCAGGTCGCCCACTGTGCCGTCGCTCCTGGAGCACTTCTGCCGCTCCTCCTCTAACTGCAGCTTCAGCTTCCTAATCTGAAATGGAAACAGAGGTCACCAGCAAGGTCCTGTCTTTCAGACGGAGATGCCTGGCCCCGTGGCCACGTCACAGAACAAGGCAGCGCCCCACTGTGTCAGCTAGAAGCCATTCCACTCCAACTATCTTCTGGAGTGCCTACTAGGGGACATACCGTCCTAGGAACTAGAGATAAGCTGTGCACAAGTATAAAAAGGAGTGAGCCCTGGGACCAGGTGTCCCAATAAAAACAGCCATCTTTTATTATTTGTGTATGTTTATGGAACAGTACATCTTGTGGGTATTTTTTGTTACTTTTATTAAAAATGGGAAATTCCATTAGCAGTTACGCTTTGTGTTTAGTTTTAGAGATACGTTCAAAGTTCTTATTTAGAAAACTTCTGTATATAAAAATAACTGGAAATATACAAGTGGCCTTCCCAACTGTCCTCAACTCCGACAACAGAGGTCAAGAGGAAGCCCGGTACTGCGTTTAAGTCTGCCACTCCCCCATGGGGAAAGGGCGAACCCTGCCCCGGGGACTAATCATGCTTCCAGACACCGCCGACCTTTCAACACACACGGGGCTGCCATCGCTCTGCCTTGAGGGAGCCAGCCAAGGCTCATTATCCCCACCAATGCCCGTATGTCCAACTCGAAAAGGACCACCCTTCTCCGGCACACGAGGCTCCCCACGAGGCTCTGCACAACCACGGCCTTCGTCCCCTCCTGAGAAGAGCATCTTGTGAGTGTCCCCTGGCTACCTCCATGCTCGCAGCCCTACCAGCGGCTGTTCTTCTCTTCTCTTGATCTCCTTGCCGGGGCTGACCTGTTCCATCTCCATCTTCCCTGAAGCTCCAGCTCTGAGTTTTATCTCTTCAAATCACACACACACTAACCACCCCTCATGGCTGCCATCCCCCCCTCGGTCACCACTTTAGCTCCCGACTCGCAGTCCCTCAGCGCTACTCCTGTCTAAATTCTTTGCAATTTCTTTTTTCGGTACTGGAGATTGAAGCCTGGGGCATTCTACCTCTGAGTCACACCCCCAGCCCTTTTTAATTTTTATTTGAAACAGGGTCGCTCTAAGTTACCGTGCACTGGCCTGGAACCTGCGATCCTCGTCTCAGCCTCGGGCACCGCCACGCCCGGCAGTTCTTGGAAATTTCAATACTGTTTCTGGAACACCTCCCTCCAAGGATCCTGCCATCTACCCCTTCTTGCCCTCAGCCACTCACGCCACAGTCATGCTAGGGCTCGTCATCAGAGAAGAGCAGTCCCTGTACAATTCAGTTCCATGTATCCTCTCTCTAACCACAATTCCACACTCATTCTCTAGACCCTGACCCTATTCACATCCTTCACGCCCCTCTGTATTTTGGGGGGGGGGGTACTGGAAATTGAACCCAGGAGCATTCTACCTCCAAGCTACAACCCCAGCCCTGTTTTATTTTTTCAAACCGGGTCTCTCTAGGTTGCTGAGAGCATCACTACATTGCTGAGGCTGTCCTCGAACCTGCAGGCTCCTCCTATGGCAGCCTCCAAAGTACTGGGATTACAGGCGTGCGCCACCACGCCCAGCTTGCCACTGGGCCTTCTAACCCACGGATTCCATCCTGTTTTCATCGTGCCTTGACGTCCTGGCTGTCCTCAACCCTCCCTATCCACCTCGGTTTCTAGAAGATCATTCCCATCGCCATGACACCCCCTTGCCCCATTCCACTCTACTCACTCCATGCCCACGACGACAGAGCTGAATACATATAATGAACGCAAACCTTTTAACGTGTCATATAATTTACTTCTGAATTATGCTTATTGTTTATTGTCTCTAATCTCTTCCTGCTGGAATGTAAGGTCCACTGGGGCAGGGATTTTTTTTAGCGGATTTATTCATTTAAGTATCTCAAGTGCACAGAAAGTGACTGTTTAGGGGAGAAAGTCAACAAAACCCTTCAAGAAATTTTCCCAGTACTAAAGAATAGGAGTTCCTAGAATTGACACAAGCCCAATACAATGCAGAAATATTCCAAAATACATCACTGAAAATTGAAAACACCAGGAAGAAAGGGAATAGGGTACAAGTTTCCAAAAGGAGGGAGAAAATATGTCACATAAAAAAGATAAATCAAGATGGCCTCAAAACTTTCAACAATCTGAAAGACAGGACAATGAAGAAATGTTTTTTAAAAACCTAAAGGAATCCATTCATCTGTTGATGGACACCTTGGCTGGTTCCAAAGTTTGGCAATTGTGAATTGTGCAGCTATAAACATAGACACACATGCATTAGTCTGGTAGTTTGGTTTCTGATCTTTTAGGTAGATGCCTAGAAGTGGTATTGCTGGGTCGTATGGTAGGTTCATTCCCAGTCTTCTGAGGATCTTCCACACTGTTTTCCAAAGTGGTTGCACTAATTTGCAATCCCACCAGCAGTGTATTAGAGTTCCTACTTCTCTACATCCTTGCCAGCATTTGTTGTTGTTTGTGTTTTTAATATTTGCCATTCTTATTGGGGTTAGGTGATATCTCAGGGTAGTTTTGATTTGCATCTCTCTGACTGCTAATGATGTTGAACATTTTTTCATACATTTATGGGCCATTTGTATTTCTTCTTCTGTGAAGTCTCTATTTAGTTCACTTGCCCATTTTTTTGATTGGGTTATTTGATTTTTTAGTGGTGATTTTTTTTTAAGTTCTCTGTATATTCTAGATATTAGCCATAAAGAAGAACAAAATTACATCATTTGTAGGGAAATGGAAAGAATTAGAGAACATTATGCTAAGTGAGATTAGTCAGGCACAAAGAGTGAAAAGTCGGATGTCTGCCTTAATATGTGGAAGCTAAATAGAAGGAGATTTAGAAGGGACTCCAGACAAAGAAGATGAAAACTTTAGATGAACAAAGAAGATGACTTAACTGAGGGAATTGAGAGGGAATGGAGGGAAACACACTAAAGCGCATGATGTATATATCCAAACTTATAAAACTCAATCACTGTGCAAAGCACTAAAGGGATGGAACGGAGAGGGAATAGGGTGGGATTTGAGGGAGGGCTAAACGGGCAATGTGTTCATGTATGATTCGCCTAACCTGACACTTATCAAATGTATAATTACAACGTACCAATAAATGAATTAAAAAAAAACCTAAAGGAAGTCAGGCGTGGTGGTGCACGCTTGTAATTCCAGTACATGGGAGGCTAAGACAGGAGGATCGCAGGTTCACGGCCAGCCTCAGCTACTTGTGAGACCTTCTGCAACTTAGACCCTGTTTCAAAATAAATAAATAAAAAATAAGGTTGGGCCTTGGCCCAGCCCCTGGAAACCTCCCCCCCCCACCCCGGTGCTGGGGATGCAGGGCGGGTGAGCCCTTGGCCCTGCCCCTGGAGACCCCTGGTGCTGGGGAGGCGGGGCAGGTGAGCTCCCGGCCCCGCCCCGGGGTGCCCCAGTACTGAGGTCACAGGAGGATGAGCCACAACCCCACACAGGAGGGACTCCAGACAAAGAGAGAAAACCTCAGATGAGCAAAGAAGGTGAACTAACTGGGGGAGGCAGGAGGGAAGGAGAGGGAAACAAACTGGAGCACAGGATGGACACACACAAAGATATCAAAGTCAACTACTATGCTGAAAATGGGAAGGGAGAGGCCGGGGCGGGGGTGAGAGTTGGGGAGGGCTAATCAACCAATGAGTGCATGTATACGTCAACCACCCTGAAATCCTTCAAGATGTATGATTGCAATGCACTAATAAAATTAAAAAAAAAATAGGTCTGGGGGTGGAGCTCAGAGGTAGAATGCCCCTGGGTTCCATCCCCAGTACCACAAAAAACAAAACAAAAAAAACCTAAAGGAATTAGATACCCAGCTAAACTATTAAGTAAGAGGGTAAAATAAGCTGGGCATGGTGGCGCACGCTTGTAATCCCAGTACTTGGGAGGCTGAGACAGGAGGATCCGGGTTCGCGGCCAGCCTCAGCTACTTAGTGAGGCCCTCCGCAACTTAACGAGGCTCTGTTTCAAAATAAAGAATAAAAAAATAGGGCTGGGGGTGGAGCTCAGAGGTAGAACGCCCATGGGTTCAAGCCCCAGTACCGCAAAAAAAAAGAGGGTAAAATAACACTTTCAGTCCTGCAAGGTCATGAAAAGCCCACATACCCTTTCCTCAGGAAGTTATGGAAGATACACCAAAATAAGAGAATAAATAGAGGAGGAAGGCAAGAGAGACTGGGAAAGGGAACCCCGCCCAAATCACAGGCAGAGAAAACCCCCACATGCCAGTGGAGGGCGACCCCAGCTCTGTGTGGAGGGAGCACGCCACTGGTTTAGAGCGGATCCAGTGAGATGCTCCAAGATCAGCCAGGATGGAGCGGAGAGATTACCTGATGCATCTGAAAATGCTGAGTGTGGGTTTCAACTACTGTTTAAAACTCTGTGGCTAAATTAATGATAAACACAAAGAAACTCAGGCAAATGAAATGAAGAGGAAAACTACAATATTAACTATAGAGAGAACACATAGCTGTGAAGGGGGGAAAGGCGTCCTAGAGCGTGACGTGGCCTTCCTGGGAGTAGTGGGCAGAGTCCCGATGACAAACAGCCTGGACATTCGCTGCTCTCTCAGGAGGATATGGGAATGGAAAGTATGCATGTGTGTGACGGGGCAGAGGAGGAAGGACAGCCCAGTCCTCATCTTCCACAGAGGACTATCAACAGAGAATGCCTAGAACAGAACAATCAAGAAGCAACAGCCGCACGTTACACAGAGACGGTACACACCACAAGAGTCAGCTGAAGGAACTGGACAGCCGGGCGTGGTAGCGCACGCTTGTAATCCCAGTACTTGGGAGGCTGAGACAGGAGGATCGCAGGTTTGCGACCAGCCTCAGCTACTTAGTGAGGCCTCTGCAACTTAGTGAGACCCTGTTAAAAAATAAAAGAATAAAAATAGGGCTGGGCATGTAGTTCGGAGGTGGAATGCGCTGGGTTCAATCCCCAGTACCAACAAAAAAAGGAACTGGACAGAAATGGTGCGGGCCGAGGGCAGGAGATCGCTGTCCTCACAACAAGTGCGGCAGAACTAAGTGGCTCATTAAAGTGTGTCCTATAAATTTTTAAAAGAGCAATAAAGACACAAAATATACATTATATTTTTATCTTTTCAATCTCATTTGAGTACTAAGGTTTGAAATAAGCACATTTCCAATTTTTAATGAACGTTTTAGTTTACTAACATTTTACCACGTAACTTAGATAAATGAACGCCTTCTGGTAAGAAGACGGCCTTACCTGGGAGAGCAGCTCTTCCTTCTCTCCAGCAAGCTTCCGTAGCCTAACATCTAAAACAAAGAACAAGGCCGTAAATTAAATTTGTAAAGATATAGTATATAACAATTTAATTCCTCAAACTCATAAATAGCAGACATCTGATAAAATGCATTGCTTATAGTTCTGAACATTAAGAAAAAAGGCTTTAATAGTATTATAGAAGAGTACATTGTCCAAATGTCTTTCCACACACTGATATTTATCAGGGCACCAAACACAACACTTGCTCCCAAAGCAGTGCTTCTTCATTTAAAGACAAACTGAAGTACAAAGGAGACTATTTCCTTATTTCAAAAATGTGCACTTTAAGCCGGGTACGGTGGTACATGCCTGTAATTCCAATATTTAGGAGGCTGAGACAGGAGGATTGCAGGTTTGGGCCAGCCTCAGCAACTTATCAAGGCCCTCAGCAATTTAGTGAGACCCTGTTTCAAGATAAAAAATAAAATGGGGCTGAGAGTATAATCAGAGGTAGAATGCCCCTGGGTACAATCCCTAGTACCACCAAAAAAAAAAAAGCACTTTAACCAGCAGACAGACAACTCAAATACCAACTGTGTTCCCACAGGCTTATTGCATTAGCAGGAGAGATGAAAATTTGTTAAAAACAGGGACTGGGCGGAGCTGAGCGGGAGCAAAGAAAACAGAGGAATAGCGTGCTGGAAGAAGCGAAGTCCCTCAAAAACCCACAGGGAGAGAAGGTGGGACGCTTCTCCCCAGCAGGCCCCTGTGCTGGGGGCACTGGCAGTTCAGTTAAAGCTGCAGCTGACACCTGGGTCACTGCACACCTGGCTCACTGCACACCAGTGGGCATCCCAGCAAGTGCAAGTTCTAGTTTCTCTAGCAGTTTCAATCACACCAGGGAAGCCCTGAGCTGCCCCAGCCATGCACTCCGCACACTCCCTCCCGCTCCCCTGGCATCCTCCACTGCTGCACCCAAATGCTCTACTGTCAACTACACTGCTGGAGTTCTGCACACTAAAGAATCTGCTTATTAACCGTAAAGTGTTTTCAGCTTGGGCCACTTGGACAGGACCTCCCACTCCTCTAGGAAACCTATGCATACACAAAAGCAAGATGGAACGGAAAAATGATTTTTTTTTTGGACTAGAGATTGAGCCTGGGGGTATTCTATGTCTGAGTTATACCCCCAACCCTTTTCAGTTTTGAAGCAAGGTCTCGCTAATTGCTGAGGCTGGCCTCGAATTTGCGATCCTCTCATCTCAGCCTTCCAAGTACTGGGATTACAAGTGTGTGCCAGCACAGTTGGCAAAAAGTGTTTTTCAATAAATAAAAGTGCGCTGATGATACAGTATCTATCTGTGCTTATTTTCTTCCTCTACAGTAGAATTCTTAGTGGCGGCAATGACGGGCACATCGAGGGTTTCCTGGGGAGAGGTGTCATTAGATTCTCAAAGAGTTATTACACTTTAGAGGTCCAGATTTCAAGAGGCCTAGAAGCCCTTCTCTGATACCTGTCTTCTTGATCATCTTTCTTGCCTTAAGGAATGTGGGGGCAACAAGCTACAGAACCCTGGGCTGAGCAGTGGAACGTAAAACCAGATGACCCAGAAGAAACTAAAACCCTGGGGAAGTCTTCTGCCAGCCCACAGCTTTCCTGGAACGGGCGTGCTGGACTCTTTGCAGAAAGTGTGTGTTAAGCGAAAAGCAATGTGTCGTACCACAGCGCTTCCGTCCGGGGGCCTCATAACCGCGCTTACTGCCTTACAATGCTGGTTTCCCAAAGTCGAGAATGTCTGAAGATTCTTTCTGTTAAGGATCTAGACAAGTTTCAGACAGCCCTTACTCTGTTTTTGTTTTCTGAGCTGAGCAAGCTGGAAACACAACAACATTAATCTAAGACAAAATAACAACCAGTGTCTTACCTAGAGGCCCTTCTCCTGCGGACTCCAGGACCTGGGCAGCTTCCTGAGACACAACAGTAATGGCTCCAACCACCGGTTCATGATTGATATCACCATTGGGAGTGCCATCAGGGATTATAACTAAGCCATGTTTCTGTGAGGAAGAAAAAAACCACCATCACAAAAGCTGGCCCACATGGACACGGGCCTGTGAGGGAACTGCAGCAATGTGTGTGCCGCGGGTGAAGCCCGGGTAGAACCGGTTATGTGGGATGTACCTCTGTGAAGGCAATGATTCAGTCTACCAAATCAAAACTGTCACTTGCATTCCAGCTCAAAAGACAGGACGGAAGGAAGGAAGGCGGAGTACAGCAGTGGGGACGGAGCTCCGGGCTCGTGCTCACCTACCTCTCCTGTCTCCACTGTCCCCTGCAGGCCAGCCAGCTCCTCTCTGAGCATGTCCCGCTCATTCCTGAGGCAGGCAATGTATTCTTTCTGTTTCTCTAGGGCCTGGTTTTAGGCAGGGTAGCAAAAGAAAGAACAGCACAGAAAAAGAGCAAGTGAAAGGTAACGAATTCAAACAAGCAGAGATCAAGGCATCACAGCGGGGAGGCAGTTAAAAGGCTGGAAGCGAGCTCAGACGGAGGAGGCACAGTGGTCCAGACACACACTCCAGAAGAGCTCGAGTAGACACCGGCTTGCGTGCACCAGTTTGGCAAAACGTGCTTATCACATCAAGCAAGAAGACAAATCTTTCTTTTCCAGTCAATGAAGAAAACAGGAAAAGGAAGACAAAGACGGCAGCAAGAGTTAACATCTTCCTACTGGACTCCTCAGCGCATTCCATTTGGTGAACAAAAAGCCACGTTTCATACTAACTAAAATAGTTTGTTCAAGAGTATGCTTGGCTTTTTAAAAATAAAAAATGGTTTTAGAATAAAAATGACTAGCATATAAAATTATTTTGTTTAAATATTGGCTGCATGGTTGTTCTCCAAGTAGTGTGGCAAAGTACTCAAACACTACTTAACCCAAAATAGCTAATCTCCAAAAGGCTTCTCTCCAGGACCTAGTTCTGTTAATTTAATTAAATACAAGTAAGACTCATTTGGTTTTCTGATATACTTTCGAAAATGTGAAGAAGAAAAAAAAAAAGAAATTGACAAAATAAATACAGTCCACCTACGGCGGTGGCAGGTTTCAGAACCAAGCTTTCCAGTTCAGACACACAGACAACTTACTTGTGCCTCCATTTCCTCATCTGAAAGATAGAAGGGATCAGAGCAGCACCCACCCAGGGGTGGAGGCTCACAGGAGTACTCAGCACAGAGCACTGCCAACAGTCCCAAGGCAGCAGGGGAGGGCCAGGAAACGCGCATGGTGCTTTCACGGCGTCCCTGCCATTTCCTGAAGCTCACGCTGTCAGGGCCAAGGACAGGGTAGGAGCAGGAACGTGCTCAGGTCATGGGTGACAAATCAGATCTACTGTAACTACATGATAAAAGAACCTAGACTTTAAAACACTAACAAATGAAGTAGTCTATGCAGGAACCTGACTGGCTATTTCAAAAAGCCAGTTTGTTCTTGTATTCAGTGTTTCTGCCGGCATTCCCATAATCCCAAGAAGGTAAATTATAACATAACTTTCCTCAGTTACCATGTTAAGAAGTGGGCTGCTTAGTAATTGAACAGCTGGGCAATTTTTAAAAATGACTATAATCCTATTCTATAACCAAATTGGAAATAAGAAAGAAATGAGAGCAACTACAAGCTACGTGGCAGTTATATGCATGTCATTTCTGCCTTGTGTATTATTTTATGTATGAAATGTTTACCTTACATACCCTGTCATGTACAAACATATTTGTCTTATCCTCATTCTACAGATTAGAAAATTGAGGCTCAGGGAGGTTATTTTTCCCCCAAGTCAAAGTAGGTGGCAAAGCCAGATAATCCAGTTCTTCTGGTCCCAAAGCCCTGGCACACAGGTCTAATGTCAGACTGCAGGATGTCCCTTCACTGCTTCACTGCCATCGCAGAGGGGCTGGGAAAGGAGTCCACAGGGCAGGACTGCAACGTCAGCACCTAGCTTCCTTCCCACGATTTACATTCGCACTGTGTGACCTATGTCAAGTTCGCCCGTCCATTAATGACTGGAGCGTCTAGCACCATACGACCTTGTGCCGACACTCTATTACATTAGTAACAAGCGAACCATCCGGAGAACGAGGCGCAGCGCGCTCTTTTCCCTTCGGGCCAGCGTTGTTGGTTACTGGGTCCTGCGTGCAGAGTTGTGCCATGCATCACCACACGTCAGTGAGTAAATGTCCACGCTCACAGCAGGGTCGACACGAGCACCGCCACTGCACACCAAGGCCCGCTCAGGACAGACCAATGTGCCACGCATCACCACACGTCAGTGAGTAAATGTCCACGCTCACAGCAGGGTCGACCAAGGCCCGCTCAGGAACAGACCAATGCGAAATGAGGAATTCTAGCAAGAGCTAATACAGGACATCTCCTCCTCCTTTCCAATTTACAGTACTGGGTTTTACTTTTACTTTTTAATTTCATCTTCCCATAATTATAGATGGGAAAATAAAATATATCCTGTATATTTGTCCATTTCACCACAACATTTGAAAACTACTGAAATACCTTAGAACTGGATTGAATATATCCATGCTGGACCTGAGCCCGTGTATGACCTGATCTATAAACACCACCCAGTTTCTGCGTGCAACAATAGCTCCTGCGGCAGATTATTCTTAGAGTAAAAAGTATATGTTTGTGGGGATCTAAAGATTTCTTTATCTCTGACCTAACCTCAAATTCTAGCATCAAGAAGCCAAATGGATATTATAACGGGCTGAACTTTTCGGAAACGGGTTAAATCTCCATATAATTGCACTGTGGCACAAATAGCTGTAGTTAGAAGGGAAGGAGTTTATGCCAGGCTCTCCAGACACACAAGGCTTCATGTGCTCCTACTCTACACGCGGGCACTCGTGGAGAGCTGAGGTGGAGCTACAGACAAGACCACCACGCTCAACGAAGGAAGACTACAGAAAACTGAACTCGACCTGGGAAGGATGGACATGTCTCATCATTAAGTTACTAACTACATCTGACTCTTGAAAACGAAGCTAAAGACAAGTGACACATTAGCTAGTCATACTGACCACACTGAAAACTGTTTACCAAGAGAGGACCAGCTCACTTGCATTAGAATGGCTACTAGCAATAAAGCAGAAAATAGCAAGTATTGGTGAGGATGTGGAGAAACTGGAACCCTTGTGCACTGCTGGTGGAAATGTAGAAGGGTACAGCCACTATGAAAACAGAAGGGCTGCTTCTCAAAAATGTAAACGTAGAATTACTATATGATCAGCAATTCCACTTCTGGGTATATACCCAAACAACGGGATGCATGATCTGAAAGAAATGACTGTACACCCATGTTCACAGCAACATTTCCACAATGGCCAAAAGGCAGGAGCAACCCAAGTGTCTGTCAACGAATAAATGTGGGCATACATACAATGGAATACTATTTAGCCTTAAAAAGAAAGGACATTCACACTGACCTATTCTGTGACATTGATGAACCTTAAGGATATTACGCTAAGTAAAACAAGCCAGTCACAAAAGGACAAGTATGGTATGATTCCACTTACACGAAGTACCTAGAGTCGTCCAGCTCATAGAGAAAGAGGGCACAAAGGTGGCTGCCAGTGGCAGGTGTTTAATGGTGCAGAGTGTCAGCGGGGGAAGATGAAAGGGCTCTGGAGCTGAATGGTGGTGACAGTAGTGCACCACTGTGAATGTACTTAAATGCCGCTGAACCATACGTTTATGCATTGTTAATATGGCACATTGTATGTTATTTGTATTTCAGAGCCATCTTTCATGTAACATTCTTCAAATGGCAAAATCGTAGAAAGAGAGAACAGCCTGGGGGCGGGGCACTAGCTGTGGCCGCAGGAGGAGACGCCCCTGATGGTGATGACAACGTGCTGCACCTCGACTGCGTCACAGACAGAGCCCTGGCTGTGGTGCTGGACTAGTTTTGCAAGATGGTTACATTTCACAGGGTAAAGGGTAGATAGGACCTCTCTGTATTACTTCTTAGAGTTGTGTGTGAATCTAAAATTTTCTCAAAATAAAAAAATTATTTTAAAAAGTCAAAGGAACATATAATTATATAGCCATAGAATAAAAACCTCTACTTATTCATTCAATAAATGTCAGGACAATTATAAAGCCAAGTAATTTATATTTTAACCATCAGCATGCCTTTTTGGTAACAAAAAACTGTTTTGTTTTAAAGAGCTATTTTACTGGACTGAGTTTTAAGGTTTTCTAAGACAAGTCTAAGATAATCAGTTTCAAATACTAAGACAACTATACAAATTAGAAACCCTGAACCTGCAGGTTTGTGTTCAAGGAAATCATGTGAAGTACTGAAAGTAGCCCAATTTAGACAGTGACTACATTTTAACTACACTTCACAAATTGCCTGCTTTGTGCCACATATTTTCTCACATCTCATTCTAAATTTCCCAAGTAAAAATTTAAATAAAATCAGTAGTTCACATCACAATTTCAAAATGCCCAATACATTTGGGTGGAGTTTTAGAAACTCAGTAACTTATGCATCAGAAAATGATCTGAAAGCAGCTTGTGGTCTTCCATTTGGGTTCTATGAACTCAAGGAGTGCAGTGGGTCTCCCTGTGCTTATCACGGAGAGGAGGGGTACTTGGCTTGATGGAAGGAACCGGATACGGCTGGCCGCCAGCTGGGCATCAGAAGGCCCCTGACGCCGGAGGACCCGATCCAGGGGCTCAGGTTCAGCATGTCTGTCTCTCACCAGCGCTCCTGGGGATCTCTGCCAACTTCTCCCCACCCCATCTAACCTGGAGTAAAACAAGACTTTTCTCATTTGTTCCTTCTGTTTCTCCCGCCGTGGCCCTTCCCTAATAAGGCAAGCCTCTGGCAGCTACGTCTCAGTGGCTCCCTCCCTCCTCATGCCAAGAGATGGGACCGCCCATGAGATGACTGGGGGGAATTTTCCAGCCTCCAGGATACTTGACTCTACCTGCAGGGCTAAACAAAAAAAGCACAGAGAATTCTCCTTATCTGGGCCCCTGCTTTGGGAGTTCTGAGTTATAATTAGAGATGGCGTCACAGTTTGGCAGCTCACCCAAGTCTTACATTCCTATCAACTTCCATAATTAAACTGATTCTAATCTCTTCATATTTTATTCCAAGGATTTATAGGATGCTGATAATGCTTTCCCTATCTCCCTTCTTCTTGTTTCTTAGAATTTGAATTAAATGCCTGTGGCTGCTTCTGGATACAATCCCAAGGGCATAAGAACAACTTCCTCTAGAAGTTCCTCCTTGCAGTTTCACAACCTCGGAGTCACTGGAAAGAAGGGTTCTTCCAGGCACAGTATCCGGTTTTCCCTTAGAAGTCTGTCTTCTGCTTATTTATATTTCACACTGTACAAATGCTCAAGAAGAATCAAAGTACAGATTTTTAGGAATCCCTGAGCTAAATTCTATTGGTCTATTCCTCACCAGTGAGTTTCTAACCAAAGCCCGATTTCATCTCATACCCCAATTTTTTTATCTTTCCAAAGAAGTGTCTCCTGGAGGTCAAACACTTCTTTTGTCATGGTGTCTATGTTCTGCCGCATGCGCTGGTTCTCCTGCAGAGGAAGAGGGAAGAGAAGTAATAAAAGAGCGGAAAGAAAAAAGGGAGGGAGTTAGAGGGAGGAAGACACATAAAAGATGAGGCTGATAAATTTTTTAAAAGGGGAAAAGTCTGGGATGAACAGAAAAAGCGAAAGTGGTTTCCTAAAAGAAGCAGTGCCATCCAGAGTGTTGGTGACAGGAGTCTCGCTGGCTCGTTCCTACAAAGGTAGAGGGTGGGGCAGGAGTGTGGCTCACAGGTACAGTGCACGTTACCATGTGCCAGGCCCTGGGTTCATCCTCAGTACCGCCAAAAAAAGGAAAAAAAGCAAGCAAGAGGACTGGGAGTAATGTCACAACCACAGCCACGTGCTCCATTATGTGTACTCTGCCTCTGATAACTGCCTTTTCCCCAAACATGGAACAACTTATATTTCTAGAGAGAAACAGGTTTGTTGATAAACAAAGGCTTCTTAATCATAGAGAACAAGTACTAGTTCTAAATTATTTTTAAGCAGAACTAAGAAAATACAAGACAGACGTATCTCGGCTTGATCACTTAGAACTCTTCCGATTAGGCAATGACACTTAATTCACACCCTCTTAGACGTAGTTGGGTTCTTCCTGTGCACGACTGGTAATCATCATCACCTGCTCTCCTGGCTCACACAGCATCTACCTTGCCACGTGGTTCTCAAGTCTACCAACCAAAAAGCATTATCCAGCATACTCGAGGTTTTTCTGTTATAATCATGTAATAATTATCAATTATACTTCAGTATAATCATGGATACCAACATCTAAAAGATCTTAATTGTAAATATAAAAAACCCCTTAAGCCAGGCGTGGTGGTGCATGCTTGTAATCCCAGTACTTGGGAGGCTGACATAGGAGGATCACAGGTTCACGGCCAGCCTCAGCAACTTGTGAGGCCGTCCGCAACTTAGCGAGACCATGTTTCAAAATAAAGAATAAAATAGGGCTGGGGGTATAGCTCGGAGGCAGAATGCCCCTGGGTTTCATCCCTAGTATCACAAAAAAAAAACACCTTAAACTAAGATTTTTAAAGTTTGTATACCTAGCACCACAAATCAAAGAAATCAAGCATTACAATCCTCTTAAATGTGATTATCAATTAAAAACCAGAATAGTTAACCAATCCAACTTAAGTTACTGAATTTGAGAAGCAGCTTCCACAAGCAGTTTTATTATTCTTTTGAAATCATAAAAGGGGAAACGCATATTATATATCTTAATTAAGAAATAAATAAGTGGCCAGCATATTGGCATGAAAAGATAAAAGGACAAAAAGGCAAAGGACTGCACATTATTTTAAAATAGCAGCAGGACACAGATGTGGATAATATGCTCCCTCCCAGCCAATAAAAACTAGGAAAGCTAACTCGCATGTAATCTGACAGATCCAAAGCATTATTATCTGTATCTGCAAATCAATTTTTCTTTAAAATAACAAAAAAATCCCAAAAATTAAAAATATAGTCATTTCTTTTCCTCTATTAAGTGGATTTTTAAAGTTATTTACAGGGAGAGAGATTAAGTGAGGCAGGAACGAGAGGGAAGAGGAAAAGAGGGCGAGAGAGAGAGCCGTCACCAGGAGTGTGGACCAGTGTGGGGAGTGAGGTTCCTGCCCTGGGCCACGGAGAGCTGGCCTTCCTCAAGCCACTAACATGTCACCATCACCAAGTTAACCCTGGATGCCCTGGATGAGCACAGCACACCTAGGTGGCAGGCAGGACCCCTCACACTTACTCCCATATTTATAAAAACCGCCTTCAAGAGGAAAGCCCACATTGAGAACACAGGCACGGGCGAGGAGCCGGCCCACAGGATGAGACAGGACTTGGTGGCCTGCACGCCTTGCCACTAAGATGCTGTCAACAACGTGGCACACAGAGCTCCCCCCCTAGAAACCGGAAGCCCCGCACCAGCCCACCGCCGCCTTTTGTATGTAAGGTGTGGATCTTGACGGTTTCTTCGTTTTTACTGAGCGACCTCAGAAATGTATTTATCTGAGTGAACATCAAATTTCTTACTCCTCAAAAATCATGTCCTAAAAAGTGGCATTCACTATATAATTTTCCCTTTTGCCCATTTCCTAAGATATCTTTAGGAAAGAGTGTGCTTAGGAATAAAAAAAACCTTCTGCTATTAAAGGGGGGAATGTTTATAGGATTCACAGTATTATTTTTTAAACCTGCCTTTGTATTTCATGCTTGAAACATTTTAGGAGACAGCCAAATGTGAAGACACTAGTAAACTCACAGCCTTTTGCCTTTCTTCTCCACACGCACACGCACACACGCACACTCACTCATCCTCACCAACTCATTTTTTTTTCAAAATTAAGTCTATCCTCGGTTCACATACATACCTCAATGAGTTCATCTCTTTGCCGAAGGCCTTCTTTAAGTTCATCCATCTTATGCTGCAGCACGCTGCACATGTGTTTCTGCCTTTCTAATTCCTGTTATTGAACATATGATATCATTTATACAGGTCATGGCACACAGCAAGTCTGAACATGCTCAATACAACATAGACGCCGAGTAAGACTTCCAGAAACATGTCTGGACTGTTGGCTCAAGAAACCCTCAGCACCTGCTCCTCCAAGAGGAAGGAACTCGCTGGCTGTGGTGACGCGCACCTCTGCTCCCAGCACTTGGGAGGCTGAGGCACGAGGACCACGGGCGCCAGGCCAGCACATGGGAACTTAGTGACACCCTGGATCAAAATGAAAAATAAAAAAGGCTGGGGTGATAGCTCAGAGGTAGAATGTCACTGGGTTCAATCCCCAGTACCACTACAACCACCAAAAAAATAAAATGAAATTAAAAAAAGAAGAAACTCATTAAATGTTACAACAAGGATGAGCCTTAAGGACATTATGCAAATAAAATAAGCTAGTCACAAAAAAGACAAATATTTCATAATCCTATTTATAAGAGGAGTCAAATTCATAGAAGCAGAAAGTAGAACGGTGGTTGTCGGGGAGGGGAGGGAAACATGGGGAATTGTTTAATTGGCATTGAGTTTTAGTTTTACAAGATGAAGAAGTTCTAGAGATAATGCACAACAATGTGCAGCAATTAGACTCATCAAAAATACTTGGGAATCAACCAGAAAGTAATACTACTAAACAGCACCCCTTTACATGGGTAAGATGGTAAATTTTGGGTTGTGTGCTTTTTACCACAATAAAAAAAATAAAAATAGAGCTGGGCCTAGTGGAGCACACCTGTAATCCCAGTACTTGGGAGGCTGAGACAAGAGGATTGCAGGTTCAAAGACAACCTCAGCAACATATCGACACTCTCAGCAACCAAGCAAGACACTATTTAAAAATAAATAAATAAACAAATAAATAAATAAAACTTAAAAAGCAATTTCTAGATACAGAAAATAAAATGTAATTAACCTGACTATATACCCAGTTGGTAGCATAAGTACAGCGAGAAAAACTATTTCAAGTAACGTTTAAAACAATAGTTTGGCTATGCATAGCCCAGCGGCAAAAATAAAGACCAAACCAAACCCTTTTAACTATTTTCAGTAATTATACTGGTGCCAATGTTGGTGTTGCTATTCTGGGTCATGTGGAATAAAGTAATAAGAATGGAATATAACATAATTGCTATCATCCTCAGAGATTCTGAGAAGTAGGAATTGCAGCGTGGGAAAAAGGAGATACAGACATTAAGATAGAAGAGGTTAAGCGAAATCCCTAGAGTCCTGAACATAAACTAGCAGCATGAACTCATATTTTGTCATTAAAAACAAACAAAAACCCCACATACATATTTCCCAGACACCCACTGAAAAAGCCTATGAACAGTGAGCAACTGAGCGACCATGAGCACCCTGTCACCAGACTGCTCCACCAAGAGAGCCAGGCCTCCTCCGACCAAGGGCGGACTCCAGGTCTGCGGCAGAAAATGTACACGATGATATGGAAACAGTCCTCTTCTGTCAGAAAGCAAAGCTACCAAAAACAATTAGACTGCTGGGCGTGGTGCTGCACGCCTGTATTCCTGAGACAGGTTCTCAGCAATTTAGTGAAACCCTGTTTCAAAATAAAAAAGGAGCTGGACGTGGTGGCGCATGCTTGCAAAGCCAGTACTTGGGAGACTGAGACAGGAGGATCGCAGGTTCACGGTCAGCCTCAGCTACTTAGTGAGGCCCTCTGCAACTTACTGAGACCCTGTTTCCAAATTAAAAAAAAAAAAATAGGGCTGGGGGTGTAGCTCAGAGGTAGAATGCCCCTGGGTTCAATCCCCAGCACCACAAAAAAAGAAAAGAAAATTAGACTCATCAAAAATACTTGAGAATCAAACTGAAGTGGCTTATATTAGCCAAAAGTGGGACAATTTGAGCATCAAAAGGAATGAAAACTGCAATCAAATATTTGAATTCAAAACTTTCTAATAATATTTTAAAATTAAAACAAGGGATTAGTCTCTATAAGAAGATACTAAACACATAATACCTTATTTTGAAAACTTGTAAACAAAGGCAGAGATGAAACCATTTTCCTGCCTTCCCTATGTAAACTGTCTTATCTGAGTAATAGGAGATGAGAAGCTTCTCTTTAAAGATGGACTTAAGCTCATAAACAAAACATAGGAAAGTAAAAAGACAGCCCACCACATGGAGGCACACAGCTGCAAATCATGTGTCTAATAAGAAAACTGTACCTGTAACACATAACAACTCTCACTACTCAATAATAAAAAGACAATCCAATCTGAATAGGCACGTCTCCAAGGAACACATACAAATAAGCCCAGGAAAATATGCTCAGACTCATTAGTCTATCAAGGAAATGAAAAAAAAAGTCTATCCCAGTATGTGAAGCAGATTTCCAAGTTATAAAAAAAAGGCTACTTTAAAAAAATCCCCTATGGGATGAACAGGTCTTTTCACTTTGTACAGTTTTTGCAGCATGGATCAAACATTGGCTTAATGTGCTAATGTGTGAAGAGAAAAAATTAAAGCAGGTGAGCTTTAATGAACAAATGTATATTTTCTCTAAGTTTGAGTAGGGTGTATGTGTGTGTGATTTTTTTTAATAGAAGAAAGTAAGTCTGGTTCTCACAAATATTAATCAGTTTTTAAAAAAATGCTACTCATTCTTACTCATTTTTAAAAAAATGCTACTCATACTCTTACATTTACAAATGTAAAATTTAGAAAAATAACCAGAATAGGGCTTAAAACCATGAAAAAGATGTTTACCAGCAGGTTCATTTGTTATTTTGGACCTGGAACTTGGTTTTATTTTGTAACAGTGATAAGGATGGTGCAGTACTAGGAAAGTTCTGGAAGATGCTGTCAATTTTAGTTTTAAATGAAAATCTGGTGTTTCTATATTTTATCATCTTCAATAAAACTTCTTAAGTGTTTGGAAAAAAAATCCCCTATGTTACATCCAAATTTAAATTGGTTAAAATAGCTAATCATAGGTGTTTTCTTTTTTAAAAGGTCTCAAGGACATCTGAGAAAGTGGGAAGATAACTCATTTTAGTTCTAACCATTAAATAGTTAGCATGTGATTTTCTTCTATTCTGCTAGAAAAGACAGAAATAGATATGAAAAATGTATGGGCAGACAAAAAAGAATCCGTAGAAATTCTAGGTAAAGCATGATGGCTAAAAATCTCCAAAAATGGCCTACAGGATACAAGAAAAACCAGAGGAGACCACCTACTGTCACGGAAGCATCCTCTGCAATGGGCCACTTTTGATTTCCATACACTTTGGGTATATGGAAACACCCAAAGGCCTCTTCTTCACCCATCTAGACACAAATCCTCCTATCCTAATATTTTTAAATAGGCTTCTTTTTTAGGTTCATAGCAAAATTGAATATTGAGTACAGAGTACCCACACACAGGGTCTCCCCTACTACATTTGATTCAATCAATGAACCTACAAAGACACATCATTTTTGCCCAAAGTTCAGAGCGTACAGAATGGACAATGGTGTTTCACACTCTATGGGTGTGGACAAATGTGCAACATTATCCAAGAGAATAAATCCACTCCCCTAAAGGCTCTCTCTGCTCTGCCTCTTCATCCCACCTTCCCCCAAATGACTGACAAACACTTAACCCTTTTTATACATGACCAACACCACCCAGGAGCATTTCCATCCTCAAGAAAAGAATCCCTATAAAGACTATAATAAAGCCAGGTGTGGTGGTACACGCCTATGATCTCAGTACTTGAGAGGCTGAGACAGGAGGATCACAGGTTTGAGGCCAGTCAGCCTCAGCAACTTAGCGAGACCCTGCTTCAAAGTTAAAAAAAAAATTTTTTAAAAAAGGATTGGGGATGTAGCTTGGGGTTAGAATGCCCTTGGGTTCAATCCCCACTACCAAAAAAAAAAAAAGAAAACAACACCAAAAGTACATAGTACTGCTAACACCAGTGTCTAAGAGATTACATAATACAAAAAGCTTCTCTCCCTCCATTGTGTGTGAGCTCAGACTGTTGTTTCTGACCACTCATCAATACACATTTCCTAAATTATTTTCCGGACTTGTTTAGATTGCCAATGTAGCAGCAACTCATTTCTGGCAATAATCCTCATTTCCTTCTGCTTGGACTACCATCAACACTTTAAAATGTCCAGTTGTCAAAGAGAAAATCTGGACTTTGGACAGTGACTCTTATCTTTCCCGTCTGTACATTTTAACAACACAGTCTTTAACCTCTAAAGAAAACATCGGTCAATTTCTG
>PVJS01008414.1:0-53191 GCA_004027185.1 Glis glis
CCAGTACTTGGGAGGCTAAGACAGGAGGATCACAGGTTTGAGGACAGCC
Source organism: Glis glis (assembly GCA_004027185.1). Lineage (NCBI taxonomy): Eukaryota > Metazoa > Chordata > Mammalia > Rodentia > Gliridae > Glis > Glis glis. The sequence goes on from PVJS01008414.1 coordinate 50, forward strand.
TCAGCAAATAATAAGACTCTCATAAACCCAGCAAGACCCTGTTTCCAAATAACAAATAAAATCAGGCTGTGGGTGTAGCTAGAAGGTAGAATGCCCCTGGGTTCAATCCCCAGTAAAACACACACACACACACACACACACACACACACACACACACACACACACACATACACACACAAAGTAAAAAATAAAATAGAGCTTGGGGCATAGCTCAGAGGTAGAATGCCCCTGGGTCAATCCCTAGCACCAAATAAATAAAATTGAGGTATAACTCACATTCCATAATAATCACCCAGCATACTTAAATTTATTAACATTGTCTCCATTGTTCTCTTAAGCCTAGACACTCTAAAAAACATAAATCAAGCCCTAAACATAACATTTACCCATTTCTGTGGTGTAAATAATCTCACCAGGGCTGATTTCAGGCTGCCCGTGTGACGTCACTAGGCAGGTTGGGGGAGGCCTGCAGGAGCACCCCGCTGTATTGCATCAACGCTGTGCAGGTACAGTAATATTAATAACCTCGAAGGCATAGGTACTAGTAGGTTAATTAGGAAGTGGTGAGTTTTGAGTATTTATTGCCTTTGCTTTTAATATAAGTTTAATTGTAGGTTTACCTAAGTTTATTTTTCATAATGGCTGTGTTTAACAACTGGCTTGCAGAATTCCTGGAATTCATCCGTGTGCTCTCACAAGATAGGGCAGGCCAGCTCCAGCCCACCATGCCAGCGCCACCTCTGAGGGGTGGGCTGAAGAGGCGGGGACAGAAGGACTGAGAAGAAATGGTCAAAGGAGATGGGCCACAGGAGCGCTAGGACGCTGTCTGCACTGGCAGGGGTTGGTTGGCAGGGGTAGAGGTGGGAGCCACGTTTCTCTCCGCCCAGCCCCCGGAGCTACTGGAGGGTGTCACCAGGGAGGGATGGGACAAAGGGACCAGGGTCCAAGTGTCCAAGGGTGCAGGCCCTGCAGTGGGCCCGGAGCAGAACACCAGCCTCCTTTGACTCAGCTGCCCTTGAACTCAGCCCTGGAAGGGACTGGGTCTGATGACCAGCACCTTCTTCCTGCACAGGGCACACGGAATGGCCTCTCACGCTGGGGAATCTGCCCCAGGCTTCTCTCCCTCCACCTTCCCTCTTCTCCCTCCACCAGGAGCAGAGCAGAAAGTCAGCCTGGTGGGGGACAGCCCATGGCCTCTCGGTCTGCAGCGGGGTGGTCTGCACCTGGCAAGTGGACGGCCAGGCGTCAGGCAGAGCCTGGGGGAAGGAGGAGGTCCTGGCAGGGCTCCGAAATGTCCCAGCGAAATGTCCCAGCGCAGAGATCAGCTCCCTCCGGTCCCTGCTCAGTCAGAGCTGGCAGAAGCAGCCACCTGTTCCCCATCTCTCCACCCCCAAAGAGACGCCAAGGAGCGGAAGGGATTCCCAGCCCGGAATCCTTGGGTCCATCCGAGCTCTCCCCGTGGGGGCCATGGCCTTCCCGAGCCCTTCTGGAAGCCGCACCCTCCCCGGGCCGTCGCGGGCGGGGGCTGCCCTGCGTCTGGTGTCCGCGGGGACCTGCTCTCAGCGGCGTCCGCAGGGCCAGGGCGGTGGGCAGCCGGGCCGGCCCTCCTGCAGCGCGGGTGGGAGGACAGACCGCGGGGAGCCGACAGAGCCGCGCCAGCCTGAGCGAGGTGAGTGCGCAGCCATGGCGGGGAGGGACTGGTGGGGCGGGGGGCGCCTGACCTTCAGCACTGCCGGCTCCGACCTCTCCTGGATTCAAAACCCGTCTCAGGAATGAAGGTTTTGGGGGAGGTGGAGGAGGAGAAGGACGAGGAGGGAGGTCCCTGTGGCTCTAGGATCTGAATTGGTCAGACCTGCCAGCAGGGGTGTGTCAGGAGGGTCTTGTTTCCAGGGACAGCAGGCCTGAAGGGCGCCCTGGCCAAGCTTCCTGGGCTGGGGCAGGGCTCGGAGGTCCAGCACTGCCCTTGGCGGGGACATGTCCTCGCCCTTCTCGGCGGCTTAAAGCAAGGTAAAGTGCACTGGGGGCGGGGGCGCCAGAGGCACCCAGGACCCTGGGGGAGAGGCCAGGGAGAGGCCAGGGAGAGGCCGGAGGTGGGAGGGAGGCAGATGAAAGTATTTGCTGCGCCTGATAGGTACTTCTCACGCGCTATTTCATTTAGTTGTCTCAGTTTATCCCTCCAACCATTCCGTCATTCCTTCCTTCCTTCCTTCATTCATTCAAATGGGCCCTCTGCTGAGTTTTGGCCTGAGGGGAGGGAGCCTGTCCCTGCCTCGCTCTGCAATTCAGAGAACTGGGGAGAGGTCAGTGCTGTTTCTCCCTCCTGTCCCAAATGATCAGAATTGAGCTAAGGGGCACCGGGCCCCCAGCAATACACTGCTGGATCAGAGAGATCCCTGAGTCCTGCCAGCCACCCTCCAAGGGCCCCTTCTGTATGCACAACACCATATACAGTCACACCAAGGACTCTCCAGGATACCTCCTAGTCTTCGGTTTAGAATCGCCTCTTCCAGTCAGGCTACCCTGACTGCACCCTTCCACATTAGTGCCTTTGCACTCTGGGCTTCCAAGGCGTGGCTCCTCCCTGTCCATTACCCTCCCATCATAGTGGTTATCAGAGTATTGTCATTGCTGCCCCCCCTTTTGGTACTGGGGATTGAGCCCAGGGGCTTAGCTACACCCCCAGCCCTATTTCATTTTTATTTTTTTTTTTTTTTGCGGTACCGGGGATTGAACCCAGGGGCGTTCTACCTCCGCGCTACACCCCTGGCCCTATTTTTTTGTACTTTATTTTGAAACCGGGTCTCACGAAGTTGCGGAGGGCCTCACTAGGTAGAGAGAGAGAGAGGGAGAGAGAGAGAGAGAGAGAGAGAGAGAGAGAGCTGAGGCTGGCCATGAACCCGGATCCTCCGGTCTCTGCCTCCCAAAGTACTAGGATTACAAGCGTACGCCACCATGCCTGGCTCATTTTTAATTTTTAAGATGGGGTTTCACTAAGTTGCTGAGGCTGGTCTCAAACCTTCGATCTTCCTGTCTCAGCCTCCCAAGTACTGGGATTACAGGTGTGCATCGCAGCACCTGGCTTCATTGTTCTCTTTATCATGGGGTTTCCTTCGACATCAGCTTCAAAACCCTCAGGCACCCAAGTTCCATTTCTCTTATATGCATAATGTTTTTCTTTGACTATTGTACTTTGGAAACTGGATTATTGCAGACCTTCTCTTCTGGGACTAGAAACTTGCAATTCATGGCTGGCCGTCACTATTTTTAGATCCCTTGTGCTCCTTAAGGACACCTGGCCAGTCTATCACTTCCCGGGCACCTTGGGTACAAACCCTATTACCTCAGATGAACCCCAGGGCCCCCCAACTGAGGACAAAGAGGGGCTGGGCTCCAATTCTAAAGACAGCGGCCACTCCCAGTCTGTGGCCGAGTCTCCTGGAGAGGCTCCTGCCTCCCAGCTGTTCCCCTCCACCCCAGACTCCAGTGTGTGTGTGCTGGGGCCAGGACCGGGATGTGGCCTGGCTGGTGTGGGCGGAAGTCCTGGAGGAGGGGTCAGGCCCCACCACTGAGGACTTTGTGCCTCTTCATTTTCAACTGGACCCTAGTGGTCAAATCCAGGGCAAGGACAAACAAACAAATAACTCTGTTCTACTACAATCAAATACATTATTATTTTTTTTTTTTTGCAGTACTGGGGATTAAACCCAGGGGCATTCTACCTCCGAGCTCCACCCCCAGCCCGATTTTTTATTCTCTATTTTGAAACAGGGTCTCACTAAGTTGTGGAGGACCTCACTAAGTAGCTGAGGCTGGCCACGAACCTGGATCCTCCTGTCTCAGCCTCCCAAGTACTGGGATTACAAGCATGTGCCACCACGCCCAGCTCGAATACATTATTTTTAAAAGGAATTTGTATTCTACTCCTAGAAATGGAAAATCAGTTCCCCTGTCACAAAAGGAAGGTAGACAAATAAAAGCAAGGGAAGCAGCTGGGCGTGGTACTTGGGAGGCTGAGACAGGAGGATGACAGGTTTGAGGCCAGCCTCACTCAGCAACTTACCGAGACCCTTAGCAACTTAGCAAGGCCCTGTTTCAAAATAAAAAATAAAAAAGGGCTGGGAGTGTAACTTGGAGGTAGAATGCCCCTGGATTCAATTCCCAGTCTCAAAACAAAAACAGAAACAAAAAACAAGGAAAGCCAAGTAGCGCTATTACGCCTTAGCACCTGTGGCCTGCAGAAGGCACGGAGGCCAGGTTTCTAGGTTACGAAGGGAGATGAGCAAGAATTCCAGTGGTGTTGAAGTGCCAGGTTCGTGATCCCACCAAAGACCACCAGGGAGCCGATTCCGATGCAAAACACACGAGGGTCCTTTATTCAAGCTCGAGCTTGGGCCTCTTCCGTGCACCAACGCAGTGGTCACAGGGAGAAGCCCCTTGCTCTCCGAGAACAAAGCTTTTATCCCCCAAGGAGGCAGCCCACCCCACCTTTACATTGATAGGCTAGTTTAAAACATAAGCTTATTGGCGTTCTCTGGTTGGTTTAACTTTCGCGCCTTAGGTAGGGGTCATCGTTAGGGAAGCTTTAACCTTGTATGGTGACCTCTTTCAGGATGGGCAGAGGGGCCTGCTGACTCTGGTCAGAGTAGCCTCGCCCAGCCCAATTTTTTTGGATTTCTAAACCCAGGTGTGTTTGACACCGATTGGCTGTTTCTAGGGGTTGCTAGGGACAAGATCAGATTACAGGGTGTGGGGGCAATATGCTATAGAGACTTAACTTCTAGAAAACAGGTACTTAAGCCTATTTTACTTAAAGCCTGTTATGGCTTTATTTTGGCTCTTCAGTGTCAAAGCCATGCTAGCACCCCACCAAGACTTTCTCCCTGGTGTAAGAAGATGACTGAGGAAAGAGTTGGACAGGGAATCACATGACCAGTCCCTGAACTCCTCCAGTCAGCTCCTGCGAGGGCAGAGCCCAGCACAGAGCCTGGAGTGAGAGAAATTACAAACCTTAGGTTCATCCTGTGGGGGCCAGGGGAGGGGTGGCCGCTCCTCCAGGAAGCCCACCTGGATGTGTCCCCTTGACAAGCTGGACCGCTCACACTGCACACTCTGTTGTAATGGTGGATTGTCTTCTACTTCAGAGAGTTAAGTTTCATAAGAACAACCCCTACATCTGCTTTGCTTGCCTCGCTCCCCACCCCAGGGCCCGCAGCACAGATGTTCAAGGGGAGATAAATGAAAACCTGAGTGCATCTCCTTAGCCTTGACCTGGAAAGGCCCCTTCCAGAATGCCTTTCTTCCCTTCTCCTGCCTTCCTCCCTCTCTGCATCCAAACCCCACACCTTCAATCCTTTAAGGCCCCAATGAGAGGCTGGCTTCTCCAGGGGGCACTTTGCGGCCACCTGGCTCACCTGAGCTCTCCTGCCCTGAATCTCCCATCCCCGGCAAGGCCCATGCCCAGGGGACATTCAGTTCCATGGTCGGGTCTCCCCACATTTCCAGAGAGCAAGGACGATGGGCAACCTGTAAACCACAGGTGCTCGATAAATGCTGCGGAGTGACTCAACTTATTTCACTTGGTTCATCCTTTGAGGACACAACTGTGCGGCTGGGGGCGTGGCTCAGTGGTGGAGCACTTGCCTCGCATGTGTGAGGCCCTGGGCTCCATCCCAGCACCGCACGAGCAAAAGAGAAAGACAGCTGTGGGGCTCTGTAGCGGGATTTGTTTCCTGCAGTTATAATTACAAATACCCACAGATGTAGTGTCTTGAAACAACGCAGATTAATGATTTGAGAGTTCTGGAGGCCAGAAATGGGTCCTGGTAGCTAAAATCAAAGTGTGGACAAGGGCTGCGGTTCTGTGTGAAGGCTCTAGGAAACTCCATTCTGTCTCCCTTTCCAGCGTCCAGAGATGGCCTGCACCTCTTGGCTCTGGGTCCCCTCCCACCTTTTTCTTTTCTTTCTTTCTTTTTTTTTTTTGTGGTGCTGGGAATCGAACCCAGGGGCATTCTACCTCCGAGTATACCCCCAACCCTATTTTATTTTTGAAGCAGGGTCACACTAAGTTGGGGAGGGCCTCGCTAAGTCGCTGAGGCTGGCTATGAAACTGCGATCCTCCTGTCTCAGCCTCCCAAGTACTAGGATCACAGGCGTGTGCGCCACCATGCCCGGCTCCCTTCCCACCTTTGAAATCAACGTGGTTGGTCCAGTCTTTCCCTCACCCCATCACTCTGACAGCCTCCCTCTCTGGCTCCCTCTCTTGCTCTTGTAATTACATGGCCCACTGGGATAATCTAGGATAACTTCCCCACCTCAGAATCCCTAAGGCAATCAACACCTAAGTCCCTGTTGCCACTTACGGCGGCATGTTCACAGGTTCCAGGCATTCGGTGGCTTTGGGGGCAGCTGTCCCCGGCAGCACTCTGGCTGGGCGGGGGGTAACAGTGGCGGGCGTTCACTGAGCCCTTAGCGTGGCCAGGAACTGTTCCAAACACAGCTGTCTTTGCACATTTCCGTTTTTCAGAGGAGACGCTGAGAGGGAAACGCACTCAGCAAGCCGCAGGGCTGGGATCTGGGCCTCGCAGCCTGGCTCCAAGCAGCAGCTTCCTGACCTCCAGGTGGCACTGCCTCTCTGCCACCATTATTGCTCCCAAGCCACCAGTGGACCACTTGGGAACAGGCCGAGCAAGGGCTGAAGCCCCGAGCAGAGGAGGGTGCTCACCAAGAGGCGCAGGTCAGGCCCTGTCTACGTTACAGACTCTCTGCTGGCCCTCTCTCATTTCCATCCTTTATCACCACCCCACCCCCACACCCCATAGGGGCACCTAAGCCATTATCCCAGAAGGCTGGAGGGGGACTGCCAATGGTTCTTTCTAGGGGCTTCTGGCCCTAAAATCTGGAAAAGTTCCTGTGTGCCAAATGTCCCCCAGATCCATCCCTGTTCTCCGATCTCCATGTACCAAAGTCATCGGAGCCCCAGAGGAGGCAAACCTTAGATAGAAATCAAAGAAAATCCGTGGCGATTGATTCGGCTCCGTCACAAAGAAACCTTCCACGCTTGAACCAGAGCAGAACACACAACCTTTTGTAGGCGCGGGACGAAGAAGGGATGGCTTGACATGGACGGAGCACTTCGTAGGGGTAGGCTTAGCTCTACGAGTTTTAGACTTATTAAGTCACTTAGTAGAACAACCACGTTGTACTATTACCCCATTTTACAAATAAGGAAACAGGCACAGAAAGGTCATGTAACTTGCCGAAGGTCCCACAGCCAAGAAATGGAGGAGCCTGGATTTCATCCATTTTCCATAAGCAGAGAACCACGGCAGAGGCCGGCCAAGACTGGCCGAACAGCCCCGGGCTGGCTGCCCTGATTCAGTTGGCTCAGCCCCCTGTGTGTCTCCCCAGCCTCACCTGCTCTCTGACCCTGCTAGGCGGGGCTGCTGGTTTCCAAGTCAACCAGATTTCAAGAGGGCACCTTTATATTTGATTTATATTTTATATTTGATTCTAATGCTCAACTTTATAGTTATTATTATTATTAATTATTATTATTATCATTGTGGTATTGGGGATTGAACCCAAGGGCATTCTATCTCTGAGTGACACCCCTAGCCCTTTTTTTTAAAAAAAAATTGAAACAGGGTCTCAATAAGTTGCTGAGGGTCTTGCTAAATTGCTGAGGCTGTCCTCAAACCTGCAATTCTCCTGTCTCAGCCTCCCAAGTTGGGATTACAGGAGCGGGCCACCATGCCCAGATTAGTAACCCAATTTTACAGAAGAAGAAACCGAGGCCAGCTGGGTGTGGTGCTGCATGACTGCAATCCTAGTACTTGGGAGGCTGAGACAGGAGGATCTCAGGTTCGTGGCCAGCCTCAGCAAGTAGTGAGACTCTCATCAACCTAGTGAGACCCTGTTTCAAAATAAAAATAAAATAGGGCTGGCATGTAGCTCGGAGATAGAATGCCCCTGGGTTCAATCCCCAGTGCCAGAAAGAAAGAAAGAAAGAAAGAAAGAAAGAAAGAAAGAAAGAAAGAAAGAAGAAAGAAAGAAAGAGGGATGGAGGGAGGGAGGGAGGGAGGGAGGGAGGAAGGAAGGAAGGAAGGAAGGAAGGAAGGAATTGAGGCCCTCCATAACTTTCGCGGCCAGTAAGCAACAGATTTAGTATTCAGACCCAGGTGTTCAGATGCTAAAGTTCCCTACCACTTCCCCTTCCCAAATGAACTCAGCCTAAGAACACCCAGCCTGCAGGCTTCCTCCAGTAGTCCCAAGTGCAGCCAGGGGTGTGACACAGCCTGGCCCTCCAGGTGTGGGCGCTCACTCTGCGCCTGCACTGGAGCCAGCCCCCCACAGGCCTCTGAGCTTCCTGCCTTTGGGTGTCCCCATTAGTCACCGTCCATCTGAGAGCCCTCAGATTACCTGAGTGGGAACAGAAACAACTCTGTGGTGCTCGTCTGGTCGTCCTATTCATCAGCTCAGGCCCGAGCCTGCTGGAGTGCGCCTGGTGCCAGAAATGATAATTCCCGGAACAACCAGCCTCCTGCTGCCCGAGATGGTCCCGGGAGGGACTGACTCAGCAAGGGTGAGTGTTTCTCAGAAGGAAAGTTGTCCACCTGCGTGAGCAGCGGGGTGACAGGAGGCATGGGGCGGCCAGCAAGAGGCTGGGGCTGAGCAGGGACAGCGATGAGTTGGCACCGGAGTCTAGGGAGGAAGTAAGGACTCATCATATTGTTTGGAGAGTAAGAGAGATTTCTTCTGAGGCTGGCCAGCTGTGCTAAGTGGAAAAGCAGTACTTTTTTTTTAAAAAAGTGGATTATCTGCACATTCTTAATTCCACGCTCCTTCCTGCATTCGTGTGAGTTTGCGGTGAAGTTGCATCGGCTTCTGAATCAGTCAGTCTCGCCAGGACGTGGGGGCTTGAGGGGAGCTTTGCATGAGGTGTGGAAGGGTTAAAGACACTGACACGTGAGGCCAGCACCGGGGACTAGCATGCCTGGCGAGTTGGGGCTACCCCTAGGCCTGCTCAGAGAGGAGTGCAGGAGAGGGATGCAGCCAACCTGAAGCTGGCCTGGCAGAGGGTCCCCACTCCCCTCCCATCCGCTGATCTCCCTTAGTGCCTCTCCCGGCCAAAGGCAGCACTGGCCAGAGGGCAGGGAGCCGGGTGACACCGTCCTCAGAGTAGGGGGTGGACAGTGGATGTGGACAGGCGAATAAGTCCACAGTACACTCCTGGCGTGGGACACGAGCCTCCTTCCCACATCCCTTTGGCTACCATTTCCCGGACACCTGCAGGGTGTCACCCTGAGTTTGACACCAGGAACATGCAGTGAGCCAGTGTCCTCCAGCTCAGCTGAAGACTGCCTTGAGGCAAAATGCCAAGACAAAAAACCCGCAGGAGACTGCAAAAGAAATGGATGCAAACGTCACTCCTACCAGGAGCGGAGAATTTCTGACCACGTCTTTGGAGCCCAGCCCAGTGTGGGAGAGGATTTCTGTGGGCAAGAAAGACAGTTATTAGTGCAGTATTTCAAATCAGCATTCCAAGAGCATGGGCCATAATTGCCCGTTCTCTAGGCCCAGGAAGGTTCTGGAATGCATGCTTCCTTTCAACTTAGCCATTGGTTGTCTGTAAGGCCGATGCCAGGTTTCATAGACAAAACAACAAATTGTGCTGCCCCTGCCAAGGACTGGACATTTTGACACCAAGAACCACAGCGGAACCCAGAAGACGACGACGGAGCAGGCAGGGAAATGTGTTTCTTTGCTTTTCTGAATCCAGCGTTTTCTTAGGGAGAGTAGTCAGAAATGCCGAACCTGTTTTCCACCAGCCAGTTTCATATCTTTAAGTAGAATAAGGGCTCTGCTGTTCTGTCTCTGAAAAGTAAAGTATGAATCAAAAGTGGGGCTTGTTTTAAAAGTATCTGGGCAGTGAAAGGTATTGCATGTGTTTGGGTATCTGTAAACAGAGATAGTGGGATAGAAAAAGAGAGGCATACTGGACATGGTGGTGCATGCCTGTAATGCCAGTACTTGGGAGGCTGAGACAGGAGGATCGCAGGTTCAAGGCCAGCCTCAGCAACTTAGCAAGGCCCTCAGCAACTTAAGTGAGATCCTGTTTCAAAATAAAATATAGAGCTGGGAATGTGACTCAGTGGTAGCATGCTTGCCTGGCATGCTCAAGGCCCTGGATTCAATCCCTAGTACTACCAAATAAAAAATAAACACAAATGAGAGAGAGAGAGATCAAACCTGGAACAGTGGCTCACTCCAGTGTCCACCATCCCATAGGCTATGTCCCTTGGAACTGTGCCTTGTGGGGGCCCCACAGGATTCACTTTGTAGTAAATTTTCCATAGGGTATGCGCTGGACTCGTGAGAGTCAGAATTCTGGCTCTGGCAACTGACAATGGGCTTTAAAACCCCCCTCTTTTTCCTGGAGGGACAGGCCCAGGAAGAACATAAATATTTCAAGAAGCAGCTTCAGGCTCAGAACTCCACTCGAGTCCTGGCGAAGTCACTTGGGAACGGAGAAACCTTGGGCAATTCGTGGAACCTCAGTTTCCTGATCTGTGAAATGGAGAGAACGAAGCTGCTTGTGGTTGGGATGGAAGGAGGTCATGCATGAGCACAAGGACACAGTGAGCATTCAGAAGATAAGAGGGTATTTGGAGTGTATGATGACAACTATGACAATAGCAACAATAGCTAATGTCTACAAGCCCTACTATGTGCTGGATGATGGGCTAAGGGCTTTAATTGACTTAACTCATGTACTCAGCCCCTTTTCAAGTAGTGTAGACAAGGAAATAGGCACAGAGAGGCTAAGGGACTTGTCCAAGGTCATCCAGCCAGTAAGTAGCAAGAGCTAGAATTCAAAGAACCTGTGGCTTGGCTTTCAAAGCCAAACTCTTAACCACATTCAGTGTGGCAATCTTTTTTTTTTTTTTTTTTTGCGGTACTGGGGATTGAACCCAGGGGCATTCTACCTCCGAGCTACACCCCCAGCCCTATTTTTTATTCTTTATTTTGAAACAGGGTCTCACTAACTTGTGGAGGGCCTCACTAAGTAGCTGAGGCTGGCCACGAACCCGGATCCTCCGGTCTCAGCCTCCCAAGTACTGGGATTACAAGCATGTGTCACCACGCCCGGCTGGCAATATTTAAAAAAAAGGCCCATGTACGTTTTCAGGCATGAATCGTTAATCCAGAAGACTCCATGTGGGAAGATTTTGCAAGAAGGAGGGATTTTGAAATGGGGACCAGCAGAGGGGGCTGATCCAACCTCTGCAAGTGCCTGTGGGAGGTTGCTGGACTAGTAGTGCTCAGCAGGAAAAGTACCCCCCACCCAGCGCCCTCCTGCCTCTGCCCACCAGGGTGCCTTCTGCCCTCTTATGTGTGCGGGGCATTTCCACCCAGAGACTCACCTAGAGGCCAAGTCACACGGCCTTGAGTCGCCCAGAGGGGTTAGGGGTCTCTCTCCCTCCCTCCCCAGCCTGCGCTTCCATGCTCCCTCCATCTCTACTCCCAGCCATCTGTCCCGTGCCAAGCACACTCTGCAGACTCCCGCAGTGGCCAGACATTCATTTCACAAACAGGAATGGGGGCGCCCTGCTCTGAGCAGGGCACTGGGCCCAGAACAAAGGCCTTGCAGACAGACAGCTGTGTGCCAGCGATCCCAGCACGGGGTGCAGGGAATACCGGGAAGGGCGCCATGGGAGTACAGTGGGGTCCTCACCCTTGCGTCTCTTGGGGCAACCAAGAAGGCCCCTAGGAGAGATGACTTTTGTGCAACCTGGGGCAGGAGTTCAGGGGACAGCAGACAGGAGGTCTTCTGAGGGGAGAGAGCTCCAGGAGCCAAGGGATGAAGTTGTGAAAGAGCAGAAGGTGTTGGAGGGAAGGTGGTGTGGGGTAGGATGCAGGTGGTGATGAGGGCTCTGCATCTAGCTGCCTGGATTTGAGTCCCAATTCCTTCATCTCACACCTGTGTGACCTTGGGCAAATTACCTGACCTTTCTGTGCCTCAGTCCTCCGTGTGTAGAATGGGAGAAATAGCAATATCTATCTCATAGAACTTGGAGGATCAAAAGAATGCTTAGCATTTAAGTGCTTAGAACAGTGCTGTGCATAGAGTAGGTGCTTCATTAAATGCAAGGTGTGGCTATTATAACTATTATTTGTGAGCATGTGGAGCAGAAGGCACTAAGGCCACCTCGACTTCTCAACAAAACCAGTTGTGTGGTCCCTGGCCATTTCTGCTGCAGATACCCTCAGGTTCTGGGGAGCACGCTGGGCCCAAGGGGCAGCAGGCGTGAGCGCAGAGCCCAGGTCCTGCTGCCGGGAGGGAGCCCAGGCCGGAGAGAGGCCCAGAGCAGCAGCCCCAAAGCGCACTTATTGAATGCCTAGTGACGCGCCCGTGCTGGGGCGCGGAGGTCCACACTGAAAGGCCATCCGCGGGCTCCTCTCCCAGCCTCTCGCCTGCGCTGCGTGGGCCAGCCCCCGACAGGCAGGCCCGCGGCGAGCCCACCTGCGCGCCGGAGCCCGTCCCCAGGTCAGCACGGTGGTGGCGCAGGGGATGCTGCGCCTCTGGGACCGGCGTGCGCGCGCTTTGGCCACCATGGTGTTCCGGGCAGGCGCCTGCCTGTGGCCTGCGGTCGGGGTGAGAGGCAGGGCGTGGGCTGGCAGGTCTGGGTGTGTCCGCCGGGTGGTGGGAACCGGAGCAATCGGGACTTAGCGCGGCCCCGGCTTCCCGAGGAGGAAGGGACCCGCCGGCGTGCCCGGCCCCGCCTGCCGGCCGTGAGCGCGCGGGCACAGCGCCGGGGACGGCATCGCCGCGCAGGTAGGTGCTCCGCGAGCCCAGCCCCCGCATCGCGCTGCGCCCGTCGGCCCCCCGCGCGCCCGGCCCGGGAAACCGCACGGGGGCCGCGGCGGGTCCCGGGCTTTGCGCCGTCCCGGGCGGGCGCGGTCCCGGAGCGCGCGACCTGGATGCGCGGGAGCGGCGGGCAGGTGCGGGAGCGGCGGCGGGTGCGCGTGCGCGTGCGGTGCGCGTGCGTGTGCGGTGGGCGTGCGGGTGGGTGTGCGCGTGCGCGTGCGCGTGCGCGTGCGCGGCAGCCGGGGTGGGGGGCGCGCTGCAGCGGCCGAGACCACCCGGGCCTGTCTCCTGCGCGCCGGCGCTCCGGGCCCCTCTCCTGGGTGGGTGTCCCCGCTGTGGTCGCCGCCAGGTTTAGCAGCCACCCCCTCGGCTGGCTCCATGGCCACCTGGTAATTACGCCCCCCCCCTCCAAAAAAGTGCAAGACCGCTAGCCCTTCATTTCCCAGAGCTGGGGGGCACGGTGACTGAAAGACTCTATCCGGCCTTTCCTTCCTTCTAAATCTGCGAGGTCCGCCCCCCACTGTGGGGCCCAGCGGCACTGCGACCCGAACAGGCGCCCCTGCCACCCACCGAGGGAGGGGAAAGCTGGCCGAGCTTGGTGGGCAGGGACCCCACTCATCGATCAAATGGCCCAGCTGAGAGCGCAGCCCAGGTGGTCCTCAGCCGCACCGCGGCTCTCCCGGACTTGGCAGTGGGCAGGGAGGGCACTGACTTTAGCTGAGGTGTGCACACTGGCTTGTGGCTTAAAACAGAGATAAGAAATACTAACCCTGGCCACCTCACGGATTGTGAGCTGAAAGATGAGAGACTGGGTTGAAAAGACCCAACCGTGAGAAGAGAGGGTTATGGCTGGCCTCACTCCTCCCACCCACCTGCGCCTCTCAAAGCACCAGGTGAGCCTCCAGGAGGGAGCGAGGGAGGGAGGCGAATTCCTGAGCTTCACGTGGCAGCAGTGGACGGCGATGCCGTACACCATATGGACTAGAGTATTTGCAGTCCAGAGCCCGGTTCTAGAACCAGATGGCCTGCATTCAAATCCCACCTCTCCCTTCTGTTAGAGCTTTTACCTTGGGCAAGCCATCTCTTTTCTTTTTGTGGTACTGGGGATTGAACCCAGGGGTGCTCTACCACTGAGCGACACCCCAGCCCTTTTTATTTTGAAACAGGGTCTCACTAAATTGCTGAGGCTGGTCTTGAACCTGCAATCCTCCTGTCTCAGCCTTCCACGTACTGGGATTACAGGCATGCATTGCCTCACCCACTATTTATCCCTCCCTTCCTTCCTTTTCCTCCCTTTCTTTCTTTTGCATCCCCCCCACCCAGGACGGACCCCAGGGACTCCTGCATGCTAAGCACATGCTCTACTATTGAGCTACGTCTCCAGCCCAAATCGCATCTTTTTCAGCCTCAGTTTCCCCTTCTGGGAAATGTACACAACAGTGGAATTTACCTCCTAGGGTGGTTGTGAGATCACACCCGTAAAGTTCTTGCCTGGAAAGCCTCACTGTGTCCCTAAGTGTCAGCTCTGAGAATTCCTGGTTTGACTATGATACTGCACCCTTCTGGGTATGGCCCCTGCGGTAGGGAGAGAAGTTTCACCTAACAGAAGAGGCGGGAGGAAGGAGCCCTTCACGCCAGCAGCAATGAGGGTGGTAGCGGTGGTGAGAGATGAACATGAGTTTAGCATCACGCTTCCTGTGTCGGTCTTGCTAGCTGGCTGGCTTCAGATGAGGCACTTTCTTATCCTTCTGAGCCTTCATAGAGCATGGGGAAAATGCAGATAATAATACCCACCTCCGCCGGGCGTGGTGGCGCACGCTTGTAATCCCAGTACTTTGGGAGGCAGAGACCGAAGGATCCGGGTTCGCGGCCAGCCTCAGCTCTCTCTCTCTCTCTCTCTCTCTCTCCCCCCATCTCTCCCTGTCTCTCTCTCTTTCTACTTAGTGAGGCCCTCCACAACTTCGTGAGACCCGGTTTCAAAATAAAGTATAGAAAATGGGGCTGGGGGTGTAGCGCAGAGGTACAACGCCCTTGGGTTCAATCCCCGGTACCGCAAAAAAAAAATAATACCCACCTCAGGGAATTGTTATAAAAATTAATTAAAATCAAATAACCATACAAATGAATCCAGCACACGATAGGCCCTAAAGTGATTTAGGGTCACAATGATATTCCAGTTATGCATTGCTATATAACAAACCATTTTACATTCACTTTAAAGAATGCTCATTTAGCCGGGCGTGGTGGCGCACTCCTGTAATCCCAGTATTTGGGAGGCTGAGACAGGAGGATCACAGGTTCGAGGACAGCCTCAGGAAGTAGTGAGACTCTCGGCAACTTAGCAAGATCCTGTTTCAAAATAAAAAATAAGCCGGGTGTGGTGGCACACGTTTGCAATCCCAGTACTTTGGGAGGCGGAGACCGGAGGATCCGGGTTCACGGCCAGCCTCAGCTCGCTCTCTCTCTCTCTCTCTCTCTCCCTGTCTGTCTCTCTCTCTCTACCTAGTGAGGCCCTCCGCAACTTCGTGAGACCAGGTTTCAAAATAAAGTATAAAAAAATAGGGCTGGGGGTGTAGCGTGGAGGTAGAACGCCCCTGGGTTCAATCCCCGGTACCGCAAAAAAATAAAATAAAATAAAAAATAAATAAAATGGGGCTGGGGGTGTAGCTCAGAGTTTAGAATGCCCCTGGGTTCAGTCTCCAGTAACACACACACACACACACACACACACACACACACACACACAATGCTCATTTAATTTGCTCACAAGCCTGTGGTTGGGCAGGCTGGGCGGGGATGGCTGACCTCTGCTCCTTTGTAGCATCAGCAGCAGGCAGGTTGACCTGGCGGTCAGCTGGGAGCTCGGCTGGGGCTGTCGGCCAGGGTTTGTTTTCTCCTGGGCTGCCTCACAGTGTGGCGCTTAGGTTTCAAGAGCAACTATCCCAAGAGACAGAGAGTGGGAGGCGCGGGTCTCTTCAGGCCTGGACTCGACACTGGGACAGTGTTGCTTCCACCTTATCCTGCTGGTCACGTCCTCACAGAGTCTATCTAGATTCAAGAGAAGGGGACTTCCACCCCCCTCCGTCAATGAGGTGAACATCAAACATTTGGCGACCATCTTGGATCCACTACAACTTGGAAGTCTTCCCTTTTGCTTTCCCTTTTTTCTTTTTCTGGGAGCCATGAATGAATTCATCTTCTTGCAAAGACAAAGGGCTTCTCCCAGGAGAGGACTGGCTGAGATCCAGGTGTCCATGTCAAGGCCTTTATCACAGAATCAGTGTCTCTGGTCCTGACTCGGGGCTGAGGGAGCAGATGTCTTTCATGGTGGCTTTGCTAGCGTCTGTTTCTGGGGAACCTCTCGGGTTTTGGTCCCCATCTCTGCCAGCACCATGCCTTTAACACAAGAGGGAGAAGCCAGGGAGGGAGTCATCTGGCTTTGGGATAACAGACTCTAGCAGGTGCCCTGGGGTCAAATGTCCTGAGCATCTTTGCGGCTCTCAATTCCCTGGACGAGTCTGCTTATTTTCAAGAGGGCTGCTGTCTGGTAGTTCCACAGTGATTGTTGTCATACATTATTAGGTTATTAATTGATGGAGTGGAGCAGTCTGGGTGGGCAGACAGGAGGCGGGGGTGGCGGGCCCAGGGTTGCCATGGCAGCCCCGAGGCCCATGGTCTGTGCTGTGGCTGTGAGCCAGAAAGATGCCCCAGGCAGCTCTGACCTTCTCAGACCACAGACCCTCCCAGCTGGACGTCTCTCGCTGGGCAGCAGGCTTCCGTGGTGACATGTTTTCACACATAGGGGGATGCTGATGCAGGTGTCCCAGGCTCACTCGAGAAACAGTGCTTTGAGGAATTTGCGGGGTGAGGTTTGACCTTGAAGGTCAGGAAGCCTCTGGAAGCTGGAAAAGGCAGGGAACGGATTTCCCCCAAACTCCCCAGAAGGAATAGGGCCCTGCCGACACTTTGATTTTAGCCCAGTTACGACCCACCTCAGACTCTCGACTTCCAGGACTGTAAGATAATAAATTTGTGTTGTTTTAAGCCACTAAGTGTGCGGCGATTTGCTCCCGCAGCCATAGAACATAAATGAGGTGTCTGTTTGGAATCAAGCAGCCCTGGGTGCAAATCGCCGCGCGTCCGTTCACCACCAGAGTGACCCTGGGCCAGTTGCTTGTGGTCTCTAGTCTCATCTGCCTCACCTATAAAACAAGGACAATCCCTGTCACATCAGGTTGAGCTGGAGATTAAAACGAAGTGTATCCAGAAGGCGCTCGGTACAGTGCCTGGTCACAGCACACGCTCAGGAGAGTATTCAGAAGGCACTCAGCACAGTGCCTGATCTCCACACATGCTCAGGAGAGTATTCAGAAGGCGCTCAACAGTGCTTGGTCACCGCACATGCTCAGGAAAGTATTCAGAAGGTGCTCAGCACAGCGCCTGGTCACTGCACACTCTCAGGAGGGTATTCAGAAGACACTCAGCACAGTGCCTGGTCACGGTACATGCTCAGGAGAGTATTCAGAAGGTGCTCAGCACAGCACCTGGTCACAGCACATGCTCAGGAGAGTATTCAGAAGGTGCTCAGCACAGTGCCTGGTCACAGCACACACTCAGGAGAATATTCAGAAAGTGCTCAGCGCAGTGCCTGGTCACAGCACACTCAGAAAAGTATTCAGAAGGTGCTCAGCACAGTGCCTGGTCTCCGCACACACTCACTCAGGAGAGTATTCAGAAGGTGCTCAGCACAGCGCCTGGTCCCAGCACATGCTGGGGAGAGCAGAAGGCGCTCAGCACAGCAGCGCCAGCTCACCGCACACGCTCAGGAAGTGGCGCTGGCTGCAGTCTGAGCTGCTCTAGGCGCTCCCCTGAGCTGCTCTAGGCGCTCCCCTGAGCTACTCTAGGCGCTCCTCTAGCACCAGGAGGCCTTGGAGCAGGCGCTTTGGTAAATTCTCTGCTCTTCCTCCCCTTGGTTCTTGACCCTTCCGGCAGAGCCATCCTTCACTCAGACCTGCCCCGTTTTGAACTTGCAACAATGCAGCACCGCCAGGTGTCCAGGTGACCTTTGCAGTGACTCATAGATCTAAGTGTGTGCTTAAGCGTAAGGCCACCGTCTGGGGAACACCAGTGCCCCTGCAGCCAAACTGCAGATGGCTAATTATAGGTGTTGTTTATATTTGTCAGAGCCCCTGGAGAGCCTCTCAGTCCTTCCTCCTTAAGCACCTCCGAACCCTCCTGGGGGATAAGGAGGTACTTCAAAATGAATGCCTTCCCAGGTGGGCTGCCCGTGAGCCTCCCGGTCCAGGGAATCAGGTGGTGGGCAGGATCACCATCGTCACTATCCTTACCACCACCTGCGCCACCGTGGCGTGCATCCTCACCAACTCCCTCCCAGGACCTACTAAGTGCAGGCACTTGCTCTCAGATTCTCGCAGAAGCCTGGTGGTCAGCGGGGTATGTGATTCTCAAGGTTGCAGAGCGGGGAAGTGGCAGCGCTGGGCCAGAGCCTCTGCTCTTAACCTCCATCCTGGGCTGGCCTCCAGGTGACCAGGGTTCGCTGCCATGTGCTGCAGGCCTTGCTTGGTGCCACCCACTCAGAGCAGATGGGGGTCCTCTCTAAGCTGACTCCCCAGCTGCCTAGACCTCTGGGGAGGCCAGTGGGTGACTCAGGGCCGTGTGGCCTAAGCCCCTGTGGCCCTCACAGCAGCCTCCAGAGCAGCTGAGAAAGTCCACGGCCCTTCTGAGCCAGGTCCCAGGAGATGTTTGTGTTGGAGACGACGGGGCATCCAGGGCTCAGTCCAACCTTCTGGGGCTGCCACCCCGGGCGGAGACCATGGTGCTTCATGACCGCCATCACTGGGGGTGGAGGGGGAGACTCAGAGAGAGAGGATGAGAGAGTGTGGCAAGTGGCCACCTGGCCAGATCCAGGCACTTCCCGAGGGGGAGGAGCCAGAGAGGTGGGCGGGGCCCCGGGGCTCAGGCCCTGGCTCTTCCCCAAGTCCCGACTTCTGGTCAGTGACTTCTCAGATTCTGCTACTGTGGGCTGAAGGGAAGAAGCCTGGAGGTGGGGGTAGGGCAGGGCTTCTGGAAGCTGCAGTTTTATGACAGGCTCACTGTTTTTCTTAGAGAAGTTTGGGACTAGGGTGGAGGTTATAGGGCCTCTAGGACCCTGGAGGCCATTGTGTGGTGCCGCTACTACTTCCAGTCCTCCCTTCCTGTTTCAGATTAAAGACAAAATGCTGGCAGTAAAGAGCGAGGCCTGGGCTCTGTGGGCATCTCACAGAGGACACGGACTCCGCTGACTCAGGAAAAACTGGAGTGGCACCCCTCCATCTGCGTCCCAGGGCCCAGTGGGAGGGGAAGAGGGGTGCTTGAGGCTGGGTGTGTCTGCCAGCAGGGGTCCTGGCAGCCTGGGGCACTTGCTGGTCCATGTGGGTGCTGGGAGGAGGAAGGGACACAGTGTCATCAGTGTTTCCACAGGTGTAGACAATGATGGTATAGATGACCCGTGTCCGCGTGTCCCGTTAGGCTGGGCCATCCCTTGAAGTGAGCCAGAGGTGTGAGCTGGGGGGAACCAGGCAATTACTATCGGTTCTGTACTCTTAACCTCCCCACCCCAGCCCTCCCATGTGACATCAGGGAAGCCAAGCCCACCCCACACTCGGGCAGCATCTGCTAAGCGTGGACCACTGCGCTAGAACAGGTGGCTTGAGCTTGAGGCAGCTAAAGTAGGAGACGGTTGAGAAGGCCTTCTACATGGTAGCACTTGCTTAAGGGGATCCCTATTCCAACCCCAGACAGGACACGAGCAATTCATTCTTTGAGGTAGTGGGGATTGAACTCAGGGGTGCTCTACCCCAAGACTTGTGTTGTTTGTTTTTTAATTTTGAGACAGGGTCTTGCTAAGTTTCTGAGGCTGGCCTTGAACTTGTAATCCTCCTGTCTCAGCCTCCCGAGTACTGGGATTACAGGTGTGCACCACTGCACCTGGCTCGCAATCCGCTCTTTGGAGAAGATGGGTCCCACAGATCACTTGTCGGAGCAGGGAGAACTCAGGTCCCCCAGGACCCAAAGCACAGTGCGTATTGTCTTCCCGGCTCAAGAGACTTTCCAAGGAGCTAAAAGAGTAAGCTCCTGAAGTCAGTGCCAGGTGTCAATCACCGCCTGCCAACCGTCAGTGTCAGGTCCTGGTTCAGAGCCTCCGCTCCCCGGGGCCTGAGTTCCCCCACCTGTAAAATGAAGTCTGGGAGGCTCCAGTGGTCCCTCCACACCGTCCTGTGCTGCCACTAATGAGGCAGGTTAGTGGGTGCTCCTGAGAGCCAAGAAGCCTACCAGGCAGAGCCC
Source organism: Glis glis (assembly GCA_004027185.1). NCBI lineage: Eukaryota > Metazoa > Chordata > Mammalia > Rodentia > Gliridae > Glis > Glis glis. The sequence continues at coordinate 20,262 of PVJS01008414.1, forward strand.
TGTGCTCGGTCCCTGCTCTGGTTTACAGTTTAAAACACCCATGTTCCCCGACCCCTTCCCCCATTCTTAACTCCGCTGCCCCCACCCGGCCTGCAGAATAGATCTGATCAGCCTTGGGCCACAGTGGCGGTCCTGCTGGACAGCACTTACAGTCATTAGGGAGCTTTGAAAAACATCTGTGCAGGCATGATTCAGTTAGCCTGGGGTGGGGCCTGGGCATTTGTATTTTGTACAGGCTTCGGGGTATTTTCTAAGGCTCTTGGCCAGGGCTGAGACCCACTGACCCAGATGTTGGTTGCTGGGGGGAAGGTAACAGCGTTAAGGGTAGTAGTGAGAATAGTCAGCTTCCCCGCCCCTCCTGTTGTCCCTTTGTCCTGGTCTGTGTCCACACTGGAGCAGTAGACACCAGAGACTCTGGGTACTGGGCAAGGGCCTGAGTTGCTCCAGGGAGGACCTGGAACAGGGGCTCGATGTCCTGGATCTCCTCATCTCCGCAGGTGCCCGGAGGTGGTTCCATGGATAAGATAATTGCAGCCTGTTCCTTCTCTGCCCCCCCTTACTCCCCGAGGGCACCTGTCCCCAGTTCAGGTCTTAGCATTCTGGCAAGGTTGCTCACTGGGCCGTGTGGAAGGAGGATGGAGGATGCCTGGAGGGAGCCGTTCTGCCGCCCTCATCCTTCTGCTGGCGTGTGGTTCCTCGGCAACCGCCCAGCCTGACACCAGATTGGAGTTCACATGATTCTGCCTCAGCTCAGGAATGGGCAGCCTCCAGCTGGGGATTTTCTAGATGGAGCTGGGAGGTTGGGTCTGCGGGAAGTCGCAGGAGGAAGAGCTCATCTGGGCTGCAGGGTCGCCCAGGCTCTGCTGAGCCACCGCTGGAGCCCAGCTGTGGGAGGTTTGAGGGCAGAGCCCAGCTGGGCGGGCAGAATCAGAGCAGACTCATCCCAGATCCCCCCCTAGAGGACTCTGTCCTGATTCCAGGAGCTGCCTGCTCCCTGCCAGCTCCTCGCCTTGGCTGCAGAGACGGCGGCGCTGCCTTCCTGGGACCAGAGGCTCCAGGGGAAGCCGGGCAGCGCAGGCAGGGGACCGTCCTGCTGTTTCTAAACCAGCCCATTGGTGGATCAGTTTAATAGCTCATGACCTGCATTTAAAAAGAAATGAAATAGAATAGGCAATATCAGCGTGCAAGGCCAGTAGCGGGGTAAGTGTTGCTTGAAGGAAGTTTGTTTCTCTGTACATATGCACGTGTGTATCTGTCTCTGTGTGCCGGATCATAATGCTAACTGTATTTTTTTTTTCCTATGGTTTGTGGTCAGAAAAGCTTAAAGGCAGCAGGTTGCTGCATGAGCTACTGGGTTTGGATTCAGATCCATCCTGACTATACTGTGTGAGCTTGAATAGCTGGCTTAGCCTCTCTGGGCTCCAGGTTCTGTGAAGTGGGTTAGTAACGCCAGCCCCACCTGACTCACAGGGACTTTGGGAGCCCTACAGGGACTGAACTTTGAGACTGTTACAAGGGCTTTAGAAATGAGACTCTATGGTCCTTGTTGTCATTGCAGAAGTGAGGGTATTTGGCAGAACGATGGGAACTTAGGCAAACTGCAGCCTGATTTCTACCCCTTCCTTAGAGGGAAACAGCATCTGAGATTAGTTCTTTTGGGAGAGGAAATGGTCTTGTGTGAGGTGTGGAGAGGGTTGGTCAGCTGGAGGGACGGGAAGCTGGGCCCACAGGAAATTCCCCAGCTTGTGGGCTGGGGCCGCACGAGCAGTCCCTGGCACCGTGAGTAACCGTCTGCGTGCCTGAGTGCGCCGCACAGAAGAATGGGCTGAGGAGGTAGATGACTGTTTATGTGCCAGCTGCAGTCCAGCGCCTGGGTTCCTCCACCCCCTGACCTGGAACCTGTAAGAGACCCTTAGCTGAGGGCAAAGAAGTGCTTCCTTCCTGTTGAGGGCTTCATTTCTCTTGGTCCAGGGAGACCTCGATGCTGATGAGTATTTGTCTAAAGACGTGCTTCTAGACATTGAGTCACTTCCTGTGTAGTTTTCTCAATTTCTTAGCTATTCATTTTCGCAATTTCTTAGGATGATAAAGTGTTGTTTCCATTTTGTTCCACAACCCCCTCCACCTAGGGAGACCACAGACTGAGCGCACAGTAGCTTTTCTGTTCTCAGCGGGTATGGAAGAAATGGTTGAGCATCTGCTGGGGCATCATCAAGGTGCAGGGGCTGGTCCAGGATGCAGGCCGCTGGTCCTTGCGGTGCATCTAGAGGCCTGGAACTTGGCTGAGCCTGGAGGTCGAGGGTGGTTGCTCAGTGGTGATCCTGATCAATGGTCAGAGAGGGAGGTATAAAGGAAAGTAGGAGCCGGCGTGGTGGCGTACGCTTGCAATCCCAGTACTTGGGAGGCTGAGACCGGAGGATCGCAGGTTCGCGGCCAGCCTCAGCTACTTAGTGAGGCCCTCCGCAACTTAGTGAGACTCTGTTTCAAAATAAAGAATAGAAAATAGGGCCAGGGGTGTAGCTCGGAGGTAGAATGCCCCTGGGTTCAATCCCCAGTACCGTAAATAAATAAATAAATAAATAAATAAATAAAGGAAAGTGGGGGCTGGTTGGAGTTCAAAACCTGGCCTGCCTCATCCCAACTGTGGAATCTTGAGCAGGCTGGTTCATCATTCTGAGCCTCCATTTTTTTTCATCTGTAAAGCGGGAGCCAAAGAGTGTGGTGTTGAAAGAATGAACGTACAGAAACGAGCCTGGCGAGTGGAGGGCTCTGGACGGATGAGGCTTGATCTTTCCATCCCGTCTGTCTTCCACTGACAGAACACTTCAGCGTCGTTGTGGTCTTTGCTTTTTGAGGATTGAGTTCATTCCGAAAACCAGGTAGAGAAGGGCACTCCTGGCAAGGTGTACTTTCCATCTGGGGGTGTCTGTCCTCAGGGAGTGGTAGAAGGGAGAGCTGGCTGTGATAAAGGCTGGGTGAAAAATCAGGACCTCCCTGTCCAGCTCAGGCAACCTGAGCAGAGAGGAGGCCACGGAAATTCTTCCTTCTCTTTCCTGTTTCCACTAGTGACATCTCTGCTCCAGCCAGATGGGTGCTCCAGCACCCAGCCTCAAAACCCCCACCCACCTACCTACCACTCACTCACCCCCACTCATCTATCTGCCCACCCACTCATCAGTCCACCCCTTCACTCATCCATCTACCCCTCACTCATCAGCCCACCCATCGATCTACATACCCCTCCATCTACACACCCTTTCACCTACCCTCCCACCCACTTATGCATCTATCCGCCCATTCCATCTACCCCTCACTCATCCATCTACCCCTCACTCATCAGCCCACCCATCAATCTACATACCCCTCCATCTACACACCCTTTCACCTCCCCTCCCACCCACTTATCCATCTATCCACCATTCACTCATCCATCTACCCCTCACTCATCAGCCCACCCATCGATCTACATACCCAGCCACCTATACACCCTTTCACCTCCCCTCCCACCCACTTATCCATCTATCCGCCCATTCACTCATCTGTTTGTTCATCTGCCTCACACCCATCAATGTATCCACCCACCCACCTCTCCACCCATCCATTCATCTAACAAATAATTTTTGAAAGCCTTAAGGACGAGGCACTGGGGAACCTCTCAGATTTCTCCTGGCTGTTCCCCACTTCCTTTGTAATTAGTTGTCAGTTTCAACAGCTTCTTGTAGTCTCCTCTGGCCAGGCCCACCTCACACCTAGATCCAGTCATGCTGAGCCACTTTCAGTTCCCCAGAGGCACTCATTTTCTCCCTCTTGCCTCTGATGTGTCACATTTCCCACAGGCAGACAATCCCTCTGCTTGGGCAGCCCTTCCTCCTTCTCTTGGTCTTAGGGCAACTGTCAGTGCTCAGGATAAGCTTTCCTGCCTGGGTTAGGCCACCTCCAATGAACTCCCATAAGAAATAAGCTCTTCTTTGAGCTTATTTCATTTATCTTCTCCCCTCCATCATAAGACTAAAAGCAACTTGACTCTAGGTCCTGGTGTTAAGGGTGGTGCCTTCCATATATTAGATATTCAATGAGTATTTGTTGTATGAATGACTACTTGGGTGGGTAGGTGGATGGCTGGATGGCTGGATGGATAGATGAATAGATGGATGGATGGATGGATGGATGGATGAATGGAAGGGTAGGGATGGATGGATGGACGGATAGATAGATGGATGGATGGACAGATGGATGGGTGGATGGATAGATGAGTGGATGGATGAAGGGTGGATGGATGATTGGAGGACCATGGAATCAGGATATGAATTGGTTATATTTATGTTTTAGAGGACAGCTGTGAGGTGGTAAGATGGAGACAGGCAGCCCAGTAGGAGGCTGTAGCACTGACTCCAGGGAGGAAGTCTTGACCAGGCCAATCTAGGGTGCTGGGGAGAGATCTGAAGAAGAGGAGGTGAATGTGGTAAATACATAGGAGTTGAAAATGGCAGAACTTGGTAGTTGATGCTGTGGCTGAGAATGAGGGAGGAAGCTAAAGGCCAGCCATCTGACATGAGCGATTGGACAGGTGGGGACATTCCTTCCAAAAACAGATTAGTGGAGAAAATGATGAGCCCAGCATGGGCCTCATGAGCATGTCCTATGAGATGTCAGGAGCTGCGTATGCGACCTTCAGCCTGGGGAGAGGCCTGGGAGTCTTCAGGGGTTGAGACCACAGAGGAGATGCCATTCCACAGAGAGTGTGTGTGGAGTAGAAAGAGTGAGCCAACACTTAATGTGTAGGGGAGAGGTGCCACAGCACTACCAGACACTGTGATTGGCACATGTGGCCTGTGGCATTCCTGTCCTCCGCACTTTGAGGTTTCCTGAGGTGGGAGCCCTTTCTTGTTTATCTCTAAGTCCCTCATGGCTAGCCTGGTGCTGTGAACATTGTACCTTCTCTACAAATATTTATCCCATGACACCTGACAGTGCTGGAGTGTCAGGCAAGCTGCTTCATCTCTCTAGACCTCAGTTGCCTCGTGTCTAAAATGGGGACAACAACAGAGCTATTGTGATGATGGGACAAGAGGTCAGAAGTAAAATGCTCTGCAAACTAAAATATTTGGCAAAAAGAGGTGTAGGCTTTTGGACAGGTTTGGTCACTGGTTCTGGAGAGCCTGGATCAGTCTGGACATGCTCGGGGACTGTGTCCCATTTCTGCCCACAGGTTCTTCTGGGTCTTAAGTTCCCTTTCCAGCTGTCTCTGCTCCCTGCCTTGGGGACTTGTGCAGGACACATGCTCAGGAGCTGAGCCCAAGACCTTCTAGACTCTCCTAGTGCCCTGCTACTCAGTTGTGGTCCACGGCCCAGCAGCCCAGCAGCCTCCTCATCACCTGGGGGCCTTTTCAAAACATAAAATCTTGAGTCTGCCCTCAGACCCACCGAGTCCGGAAACTGGACAATGAGGCTTCATCATCTGTCTTAATAAACTTTCGGGGGATTCTGATACACCTGAGTTCAAGAACGGCTATTCTTTTTGCTCCAAAAACAAATATAGGAAGTGCTTTAATCCAACATAGCAAATGTTTCTCTTGGCTCTGCAGGCTTGAGTATTTCTGACTTTGGTTGCCATAATTAACTCACTGCTGGCCTAGGAAAGAGGAAGCTAGGAACCATGCCCCGCCCCGCACAGCCAAGCACTCACCACTAGTAAACAACAGCCTTCAGACCCGGTGACTGTCAGGGAATTTCCAAGACCTGACAGGACATGTTTTCACGGTGGCTTCATTTGCCCGATTTTGCTGGAGCCTGGGGGCCTGTGCTTTGAATGGATTGTATCTTCCTGTGCTTCCTTCCTCTCCCCAGTGAAATATGTAAGTGAAAGCAAATATATAAGTGAAAGCAAAAGACAAACAAAGCATACCCAAGTTGGGATATAAAATGGTGCAACCAGAATGGAAAACAGTATGGTGGTTCCTCAAAGAATTAAATGTAGAACTACCATACGATTCAGTCATTTCGATCCTGGGCCGGACCCTAAAGAACAGAAAGTGGGAACTTGAGCAGATCTTTGCTCATCCATGTTCACTGCAGTATTTTTCAGAATAGCCAAAAGGTGGAAACAGCCCAAATGCCCACTGATGGATGAATGGATAAACAGAAGGTGGCATGTGCACGCAATGGCATTTTATTCAAGCTTAAGAAGGCAGGAAACTCTGATGCATGCTACAACATGGATGCATCCTGCAGACATTATACTAAATGAAAAAAGCCAGTCGCGATAGGACAAAGACTGTGAAATCCATAGAACAGTCAAAATCATAAAGACAGAAAGTAGAATGGTGGTTGCCCCGGCCGGAGAGTTAGTATTTAATGGGAATGGAGCCTTACTTTCCTAAGGTGAAAAGAGTCCTGGAGATGGGGGTGGTGGCGATGGCTGCACGACAATGAGAATGTGCTTCATGCCACTGAACTGCACGCCTGAAAATGGTCAGGATGCTAAGTGATGTGTGTGCGTGTGTGTGTGTGTGTGTGTGTGTGTGTGTGTGTACAAATTAAAATATATGTTTATAGCCGGGCGTGGTGGCGCATGCTTGTAATCCCAGTACTTTGGCAGGCCAAGACGGGAGGATCTGGGTTCATGGCCAGCCTCAGCGCTCTCTCTCTCTCTCTCTACTTAGTGAGGCCCTCTGCAACTTCGTGAGACCCGGTTCCAAAATAAAGTATAAAAAATAGGGCCAGGGGCGTAGCGTGGAGGTAGAACGCCCCTGGGTTCAATCCCCGGTACCGCAAAAAAAAAAATATATATATATATATGTTTATATATATAGATATTTGTGTGTGTGTGGTACTGGGGATTGAACTATTTTGCCACAGCTAAAACAATAAGAAGCCAGGTGTGGTGGTGCACGCTTGAAATCCCAGTAATTGGGAGGCTAAGATAGGAGGATCACAGGTTCGAGGCCAGCCTCAGTAACTTAATGAGACCCCCAGCAACTTCACGTGAGACCCTGTTTCAAAATTAAAAAATTAGCTGGGGGTGGTGGCTCACACTTGTAATCCCAGTACTTGGAAGGCTGAGACCAGAGGATCCGGGTTCGCTGCCAGCTTCAGCTACTTAGTGAGGCCCTCCACAACTTAGTGAGACCCTGTTTCAAAATAAAGAATAAAAAATAGGGCTGGGGGTGTAGCTCAGAGGTAGAATGCCCCTGGGTTCAATCCCCAGTACCAAAAAGAAAAAAACAAAAACCCTCAGTAAGAAGCACCCCCATCTGTCACCATCACAGAAATTCTAGGACTGGGAGTCCGTGTCTCCTGGGAGCTGAGAGGTTGGGAGGTGAGTCCCAGACAGGGACTGTATGTGGCAGGGAGGTGGGGTGTGGAGCAAGGAGGCCTGCTTTGGGCAGGTCCCGTCCCCTTCTGAACCTCAATTTCTTTACCTGGAAAATGGGAAATGGAGCCAGGCGTGGTGGCGCACGCCTGTAATCTCAGTACTTAGGAGACTGAGACAGGAGGATCGCAGGTTTGAGCTGGCCTCAACAACTTAGCAAGACCGTTTCCAAAATAAATAAATAAATTACAAAAATAGGTCTGGGTGTGTAGCTCAGAGATAGAGTGATCTGGGGTCAATCCCCATCAACCTCCCCCCCCCACAAAATGGGAAGTGACATTCACCTAGTCGTTTAAGAAGCACCTACACGGTTCAAGCTACGGGGGCAGAACCTCAGGAGGAGGCAACAGATGGTGCAAAGGGCTAGGCAGGTCCAGGGTGGCATGGCGGAGGCACAGGAAGCTGGCCAGTGTGGCTGCAGTGTGGTGGCAGGCGTGGCCGGGGGGCTGGAGCCACACAGTGTGGGCGTTGTAGGTCTGGCGAGTGGCTTGCGTTTTATTCTAGAAGAGCCACCTCCGAGGAGGTGGAGCAAGGAAGAAGGGTCTGGAAGTATTGCTGGAAGGATTGCTGCGTGTCCAGGGCTTAAGTGGGAGGGCCGGGGCCGGGGGGGGGGGCAGAGTCAAGCTAGCGAGGAGAGCTGGCATGAAGGGTGGGGCAGAGCTCGGGAAGGGGTGGTGCACTTTGTGGGGAAAAGCTTGGGGGAACAGTTTGGGAGGAGATGGGGTAGAGACAGAAGGCCTGGCTTTGGAGGGAGATACAGGGAATTAGAATTCAGACCTATCTCCTGCTCATTTTAGAAAGACTGATGAAAGCTACGGTCCCTTTACCCAGGAAAAATGAATACATGGCAGTGTCTCCTTACCCGCAGGGAATACATTCCAAGACCCCGTAAATGCCTGAAGCCATGGAGAGTACTGGACCCTAGGTACACTAGGTGTTTTCCTATGCATACATACCTACGATAGAGTCTAACGATTAGGCACAGGAAGAGATGAAAAATGACTAATAATAAAACAGAACAGTTATAACAATATATTGAGATAATGTGAATATGGTGTCTCTCAAAACATCTTACCATGCTGCGCATATCCATTTTCTTCCTTTTAAGCACAGTTAACCACAGGTAACTGAAATCACTGATAAAGGGAGGAATGTATCTTGTTATTTACAAGATTGCGCATGATTTCAGAGACTCCTTTCATTTATTCTCCATGGGCCCCAGGACCAGAACTGCAGAGCTGGATGTCCCTCAGCCCCTTCCAGCGTGCTGGGCCAGTCCCCTGCCGAGCTCAGCTCTGGTGGCCCCAGGGCCAGGCAGGAGCTGGCAGGAGCTGGCAGGAGGGAGGCGGTGGAGGAAGGTAGAGCTTGCGTGGAGGAGGGCTTGGTTCTGGAGAGAGCTACCAGAGGGTTGGAGTCTCCTGGTCTGATGAGGGTTGGTCGTGGACTCGGAGGCATTTCTCTTCAGGCTCCATGAGTCCCAGCTCAATTCTGTGAAGAGTGTGCGAAGGGCAGGGTGGATCTGGGGACACCGCAAAGAGGCTTAATTCAGACCCCACAAGTTGAGAATCCCCAACCACAGAGATGGTGCATTCTCAGCAGGGGTGCAAATCCGTTCTTGGCTGGGGGTGGAATGAAAAAAAAATCTTAGCGATCACAGTAATTTTTCATCCTCCAAAGGACCAGAGTACATAGAGAGATTGCAGGAGATATGTGTAGATATTAAAGTTTCATGAAGGTGGGGGAGTGGTTAGAAAATAAAATGTCAAAAGTCTCCTTTAAGGAGTGATATGAAAAAAAGGTTAAAAAATGTCAATTTAGACTCAGTGAGTTTTTCAGCTGAGCCAGAAATGTTAAATCAACTGGGTGGTTCAGGCCTTTATCATTTTGAATTTATGAAGTAGCTTTACAACAAAACATTTTATTCTATCTTGCTCAAACTTATTTGTGTATCTTAAATCTTTGTTCAAATCTCAACAATATGAACTTTTCACTGATTCTAGTAAGATTACCACCATGTGTGTATGCGTGTGTGCATGCGTGTCTGTGTGTGTGTGTGTGTGTGTGTGTGTGTGTGTGTGTTACTGGGGACTGGGGATTGAACCCAGGGGCATTCTACCTCCAAGCTACATCCCCAGTCCTTTTTACTTTTGTTTTTGAAACAAGGCCTCGCTAGGTTGCTGAAAGTCTCACTATGTTGCTGGGGCTGTCCTGGAACCTGCGATCCTCTTGTCTCAGCCTCCCAAGTACTGGGATTACAGGTGTGCACCACCATGCCCAGTCGGGTTACCATCTTTGACTCCCTTCTTTGCCTTTGGGGAAAAAAGGAAGATGCCCTGTATTTCACATCCGCTACTTGATGTGGTCTTGATACTGACCCCAAGGGCAGGTGTCTTCACCTCCATTTTCCAGGCGAGGAAACTGAGGCTCACAAAGGTAAGAGGCTCGCACCACCTGGCAGTGGCTGGCCCTGGCCTGGCACTCATGTCTCTCTGGTCTAGAACGTTCCCCAGTTCTGTGAAGGAGAGGAGAGGTAGCACTTGCCAAGAAGCACCCAGGAATTCGGGCGTTGCCCTGCGGGGAGGTATGCATCTGTTTCTTGTCAAACAAGATGTGGATGAGGCTGGGCCTCTCCTGATGCTGTCTGGAGGGGCCCCAGGAGGGGCTGCGGCCTCAGGGTTAATGGATCTAATTAACAGTCCCATGAGCAAGTAGGAAAAATGTGAGCCATGGTTAATACTGTAGACAGGGCCCTGGGCCCTCACTTCTGCACGTGGGTTGTAATTGATCTTTGTCTGGAGCGTCCCTTGGAGAGCTGGGCTTGGGATGGGCTCATGCTCCTAAGATCGCCTGGCCTCACTTGACGCACTAGACGCCAGGAAAATAAGAGAGGGACAGAGAATAAACAAGGGAAGACAGAGAAGGGGGTGGGGAGCCATAAGCCATGTTTCAGTGTCTTAATATGTGGCCCAATCAGATATTCTAGCTATATTGGAGTTGGTTGGCTGGTACCTCTTCTAAATGAAACCCATATGGCACGTAGAACAGTGCTCAGCATACATATATAAATGTTAGCCACTATTATTCTAAGCCTTTCCAATCTTTGACTTGCAGGGGCTCGCCCACCACCAATGAAGCCCAGCCCTTAATATAGCTGGAGCCACCTTCTGTAATCAAAATGGCGGTGGGGAGACAGGCCCAGCCTCTGAGTCCATGACGGGTGTGGCCTCTTCTGGCCCAAAGATGAGGAACATCACCGCAGACAACTCCTCGCTGAGCTGCACCATCGACCACACCATCCACCAGACGCTGGCCCCGGTGGTGTACGTCACCGTGCTGGTGGTGGGCTTCCCGGCCAACTGCCTGTCGCTGTACTTCGGCTACCTGCAGATCAAGGCCCGGAACGAGCTGGGTGTGTACCTGTGCAACCTGACGGTGGCCGACCTCTTCTACATCTGCTCCCTCCCCTTCTGGCTGCAGTACGTGCTGCAGCACGACAACTGGTCCCACGGCGACCTGTCCTGCCAGGTGTGCGGCATCCTCCTCTACGAGAACATCTACATCAGCGTGGGCTTCCTCTGCTGCATCTCCATTGACCGCTACCTGGCCGTGGCCCACCCCTTCCGCTTCCACCAGTTCCGCACCTTGAAGGCGGCCGTGGGCGTCAGTGCTGTCATCTGGGTCAAGGAGCTGCTGACCAGCGTCTACTTCCTCATGCACAAGGAGGTCATCGAGGACGACAACCAACATCGCGTCTGCTTCGAGCACTACCCCATCGAGGCCTGGCAGCGCGGCATCAACTACTACCGCTTCCTGGTGGGCTTCCTCTTCCCCATCTGCCTGCTGCTGGCCTCCTACCAGGGCATCCTGCGGGCCGTGCGCCGGAGCCACGGCACCCAGAAGAGCCGCAAGGACCAGATCCAGCGGCTGGTGCTCAGCACCGTGGTCATCTTCCTGGCCTGCTTCCTGCCCTACCACGTGCTGCTGCTGGTGCGCAGCCTCTGGGAGGCCAGCTGCGACTTCGCCAAGGCCGTCTTCAACGCCTACCACTTCTCCCTCCTCCTCACCAGCTTCAACTGTGTCGCCGACCCCGTGCTGTACTGCTTCGTCAGCGAGACCACGCACAGGGACCTGGCCCGCCTCCGCGGGGCCTGCCTCGCCTTCCTCACCTGCTCCAGGACCGGCCGGCCCAGGGAGGCCTACCCGCTGGGCGCCCCTGAGGTCTCTGGGAAAAGCGGGGCGCAGGGCGAGGAGCCGGACTTGTTAACTAAGCTGCATTCGGCCTCCCAGGGCCCGAACTCGCCTAGGATGGGAGGGTCCCCCACGGGCGGGCTGGCCTAGCCTGGGTCACCCTAGCCTGGGTCACCCATGTGTGGGGCAGGTGAGGCCTGAGCCTTCGCTCCCTGCCTTCCTGGTCCTGAGCTTGCTCTCCGGCTGCCTCTGCTTCGCCACGGGCAGGCGCCTCTTTTTGCTGGAGGGAACCATGGCCCGGGCCATAGCTGGGCCTCTCTGGCCTCTGGAATCCGGCTCTAGCTGCTGAGCTCGGTGGCACCGTTGAGTGCGGGAAGGAGCCCGTCAGCTCCTGGGTGTCCCCTGCGCCAGACTGGGGCTGCAGCTGGGAGGGAGACAGTGAACTGTTACTTTCAGGTTTGCAAAGAGCAGCTGGGGTGGGGCGTGGAGTGTGAGGACATGGGGGGGAAGTTGGGAGGGAGGGTGGGGACCTGCTGTTCACCTGCCCAGGCCTTCTAGTGCCACTGCTGTCACAGGTGACACCTGTCTATACGTTCCGCTGTTACCTGATGACGTGACACATGTATTCTGACCGCGAACGCTTGAGCCCCTCTCCACACAGGGTGCGAGGGGAAGATCCAGCGGGGAGAAGGAAAGTGAGGGGATTTTTGGGGCGCTGAGGTGGAGGTAGGGACAGCAGGGGACAACAGGCAGGACAGAAGCTCCAGACGCATCACACTTTTACAGCGAGAGTCAAACAGATTCCCCAAGCCCCAAGGCTGATGGCAAATGAACCCCATGGCTCCCCAGGGAGGTGTCTGAGGTCCTTCAAAACGGCAGAGCTGAAGGTCAAGTGTTGGCACTGGGTCCTGAAGCCACAGTGTCCTTAACCATGTTCCTGACACCGATTCCTCCTAATTAGCTTTCTGTCTCCATCTGCCCAGAAGTGCCAGACCTGGGAGTTGGGGGAGGGGGGAGAAAGAGAGAGCGAGAAAGAGAATAGTTAAAATGCCGGGGTGTCCATGACAGCTGGGTGCCAAGGCCACGTGACTACTGGCAGTGTCCCCCGGCCCCCTGACACACGCACTGTGGAGTGCCCAGCAGTCTCAAAGAGGCGTGTGACATTTCCCCAGAGTTCTCAGAGACAACCAACTAAGCAAGACCCATCATGCACCGTGGTGTCTCAGCCACGGGCCCGGGGTTCAGCTCCTCTCTGCTTTAAAGCGCTCCTTTGACTAGGAGAGGTGGCCTGGCGCTCACCTTTTCTCTGTTCTCATCCCGGCTTCTCTTCCAGACCTCCTGCTTCATCTACCTGGAGAGGACAGTGGGCCCCGGGACGTATGTAGCCCAGGGCACTGGCAGTCCGTGTTTGTTCTGTCCTGGAGGGTTGGGCACAGGGCTCATCTCTAGCAGCTTTGTGCCTGGCCATGTTGGGGTATCCCTCCCACCCCCAGCACACACACTGATTTCTCTGGTTCAATTTTGCAGCAAAAATTTCTGCACCGTGAGCATCGCCCCATCGAATGTCTCTGGAGAGCAGCAGGGAGGGGTCTTTGGGGTCCTTCAGCCTCATCCTACTTGTTAGACCCAGGAATTGGCTCCGGCCACGTGCCAAGCACAGCCCTGCCCTGGTGAAAGTACCAGGGGCCAAAGGAGCTGCCTGCTGCTCCCGGAGACCTCTCGCCCTTACAGGAATGCTGGCTGGGGGGCTGGGGGACTGGGGCTAGCTCTCACTCCCCAGGGTGTGCTCTCAAAGGGCTGGGATTCCAGTCCCTCCAAACCAAGAGGTTTAATCCTGGGGAGGGACTGGGGCAGGGAATAGATAGAAGTTGGCATCCATAGAATATTTCTGGAATCTGCTAAAAGGTGGGCAGGCAGACCCCCATTCCCAATCTCCTCCTCTCTTCTCCCCAGACTCCACAATGTTGATCCGTCACCCTGTGTCTCCTAACCCTTCCATCAGAGATGCCCTGAGGTGGATAGCCCAGGCTGGATGTGCCCAGGGAAGGGTGGTGACTGTGGTCCCGGGTTACACTTGGCTTTGACCAGGAAGCCCCTGCTCCAGCTGCCTGGAGACCTCCGATGACCTGGGAGGTTCTCTTCACCTTCCTGGAGGGGGAAGTGGCCAGGGTTGAAGGGTCAGAAAAAGCTGTAGAGCCAGGACGAGCCCACCCAGCTCAGCCCCAGGTCTTGCTGGGGCGATGGCATTGACTGAGCCTTCTTCTCCTCCTCATTCCACAGTTCCCCCTATCTTGGCCTTAAACACGGCACTCTCGCTGGCATGGACTGGGATGAGCTAAGGGCAGTTCCATTTACTATCGAGAGTTGTATTTTTGTATTGTCCTTTTATGCCACGTATACGTGTGTTGGACTGTGTGATGGATTTATGTAGCAAACTTCAGTCTGCAAATAAAGCCAAGTAACCAGCCCAGTGGGAGTGTGCTGCAGTCCTTTTGGGGAGGGGATCTCCCGACACCAGGGGAATCTAGAGGGCCCTTAAAACACCCAAAGCAGTCAGCAAGGTCCAGGGATGGAGCTTCTCAGAGAAAGCTCAGAGCAGCTGGAAGATTTGCCCTTGACCACCTGACACGTGCCCAAGAACGGAGCCCTCAAGTGAAGTAGGGCCTCTCTCCCTCCTCGTGATGAGTGTCGTCCAGATGTTGAGCACGCTGTTGCAAACCCACTCTGCGATCTTTTTTTTTTTTTTTGTGGTACTGGGGATTGAACCCAGAGGTGTTCTATCTCCGAGCTACACCCCCAGCCCTATTTTTCTTCTTTATTTTGAAACAGGATCTCACTAAGTTGCGGAGGGCGTCACTAAGTAGCTGAGGCTGACCGCGAACCTGGATCCTCTGGTCTGAGCCTCCCAAGTACCCACTCTGGGATTTAACTCGGCCATCTCCGTGTGGTTTGGAGAATGGCATTCCCTCTGCCTTTGGCCACATGACCCTTTGTACCTGCTGGGTGGCTGCTTCGCAGTCAAGGGAGGGCTCGCTCAAACCATCCCCTCCTCACTAGAGAGAGGGCCAAGGCAGAAGGGCGTGTGGCCTTCAACTCTTTGGGGATTTCCCCAATGACTGGGTGTCATCTGGGGAGGTCCACATTTGTTGACCAGCCGCTTCAGGCTGGAGCATTTGCCAGTGGCGGGCTCCACGTCTATCACGAAGGATTAACTGCATCCCATGGAAACATAAATTTGATTTTGGTCACTTAATCCCTTTCTGGGTCAGGCTCCTGTAGTCCTGGAGTGTTCTGGAAGAGCAGATCCTTCTTCCAAACAGACTAAGTAAGGCCGTTATTGGGGATTAAGACTTCTTTCTCTCCTGAGAGATGGGCGGGAGAAAAAAAGTCCATCTGGTTTGGCTGGAAGGTGGCAGAAGCCATTAAGATTCTTTTTTTGTTCACCAGGATTGTGTAGTAAGATGAGGGCTCATCTTCCTGTTTATACACACTGGTCTGTGGGTTGGCCAGAGAAGAGTGGGAGAAATCTTCAGCATGGAATACATCCCCATCTGCTGCTTTCCTCTGGTGGGTACAACCAAGAGAGAGCCAGGACACGGCCCTCTTGGCTCCCTGCTTTTCTGAAAAACCCACTGCTTGCAGCTGGTGATTCTGCAGCCTCCATTCCTGGGATTCATCTGGCAGGATAGGGTCTTTGATGGCATTTATCTTGGGGTCATGATGGTACTCAGTGCTCTGGGAAAACGGGGAGGAATTTCAATCCCGTTTGCTTTCACTGAACAACTATCCGAAGAATACTGCTAGATTAGACATTAGGTATCAGTGCTGGAATGTAGCCGAGAGCTCATGATATCCAGCTCCATCACCATGAAGTATCCCCTCTACCTCCCTCAAAAAAAGATGGTCCAGTCTCTACACAAACACCACCAATGACAGTCAACTCACTACTATCCAAGACACGTCATCCCAGGGTTGGGATGAAATATTAACTCCTAAGGAGCCAAAGAAGAACCACTTTACCAGCCAGGCGTGGTGGCGCACGCTTGTAATCCCAGTACTTTGGGAGGCAGAGACCGGAGGATCCGGGTTCGTGGCCAGCCTCAGGGCGCACTCTCTCTCCTCTCTCTCTCTCTCTCTCTCTCCCCTCTATCTATCTAGTGAGGCCCTCCACAACTTCGTGACACCCGGTTTCAAAATAAAGCATAAAAAAAAAAGAACCACTTTACGCACTGGCCTTAATTGTGGCTGCTGGAGCCGTGTGACCCTTCAGGTGCTGGTATCTGAAGACAACTCTCATATCCTACTTCTCAGTGTTGAACCGTCTAAGCTGGTACTACACAAGGCTGGATTATACCCCCACCCCAAATCACAGTGCCTTAAAACAAGGGACTGAGGGTGTAGCTCAGTGGTAGAGAATGTGCTTAGTTAGCATGCACGCAACCCTGAGTCCAAGCAAGCCCCAGCGCCATAAAAAACAAAAACAAACACAAAAACCCAATAAAAGTTTATCTCTTGTTTATACAAAGTCCAGTGAGAGGCTGCTTTCTGGCAAGTTTTCCCCCAAGTGATGGCGGTGATTCAAGATCCTTCCATGAAGAGGCTCCATCTTCTTGGGTTTCCCCTTCCCATCTGCACTGGTAGGGGAAGCAGCATGAAAAGACTCTCACAGGGGTTTATGGCCAAGTCTGGAAGTGCTTGCTATCCCTGTTGCTCACACTCCATTGGCCAGATCCCGGCCACATGGCTCCAATTTAACTGCAAGGGAGGCTGTAAAAGGCAGAGGAAATGTAGTTTTCCTCTGCATGCAGGAAGAGAAGGCATAATTGGTACCTGTCTGACCAGTCTCTGACAGACAGTCTTCAAGTGGCCTCCGCTTCACAGGTTTTAAGTGCTCACCTTTCTGTACCTTATTTGAACAAAATCCACTTCAAATGGGATGCCCAAATCCAAAGTGAGACTAAGCCTGTCTGACCTGCACAAAGAAGGAAAGGACCGTTTCCCTCTCGGTTTCTTTACTTCTGGCAAGCTTATCATAGCGCTGGTGTATATCGAATTCATGTGAACTGCTGGTAAGCCACATCTTCTCCATCCTGCCTACAGAGCATTGAATTGACTGTGGAGCAGCAAAAGCCATAGGGGACGGGCAGGAAGCTGCGGATGCCATGTGCTGGGTTGGGCTGGGGTTGGGGTCAGCAGGGCCCATGCAACAGGAGGTAGGAGGTAGGTCAGAGTAATGCCTGTCTCAGCTGAGCACTGGGGCATCCCTTGGCCAGAGTACATCCAGGGGCCAATGAGCCCTGACCTTCTTAGCCAGCTCACTCGCCTTTAGGTCCCGCTTTCTGCAAGGTCTGGGTGGAATGTGCCACCTTGCTGTACCCAAGGTCCCCAGCTCGCCTTTGCATAGCCACAGAGCATCCTAAGAACTGTTTACCAGTATCCCAGGGTTGCCCACGTGTCCCACACATCCATTCTGGTCGGCATCAGGCCCATCTCTTACCCTGGGTGACCCCGCCATTCCCTGTGGGTCACCTCTCGTCCGCCATGTGGCCAGCTTCTCCAGGTTACGCCATGCTCACCGTGCCGTCACAGATGGGGACACTGGCCCTTCCCCCAAGCACAGACAAGGCTAGGACAAATTTGAGCAAAACCATGCAAAACTTTACTAAAGATCTGAGCAAGAACTGTACTGTGGAAAGGAAAGGTTTTAAAACTGGATTCTGGAAACAGTGGTCCTTGGGCTGGACCCTGCTGAGGGGACTTCTCCTGAGCCTCCTTGGTGTCTCAGCCCCTGCTGTGTGGGCCATGTACTTGCCTCTCCCTTCAGAGGGACTTTGGATGCCCCACCCAGGCTAGGACCCATATTCTCATCCCTCTCTGGACTCAGCCGGCTCTCAGCCTCTTTCCCAAATCATCTGCCCATACATTTCTGTCCACAGTGAGGATAATCTACTACATAGTTATGCCCCAGACAACTCCACGCTGGAACAGAGTTCTGCTATTACTATTGCAAAACCAAAGGCCCACGAGTGTCTTCCTCCGGAATATGAGTCAGAAGAACACTGGCATCTTTTGCATAGTGATGGTTTCTCTCTTGCAGCCATCAAGATTTCAAAAGTGTCAGGGTATTGTCTTCATCAAGGGACCCTATGACATGAAACTCTACAGTCCCAAATCAGGGACAAAAATTGCAGCTAGAGGAAACCTGGCCCATGAAGCTGTGGAGCTGAGGTGAGTTTGCTGCACTGTGAGGTCACGGGCGGAGGGCTGAGTGCTCATTTGGGGTGTACCACCTGGTGCCACCCTGCAGGTGGACCCTCCGCCAGAATGACAAAGCAGATCTGGACAGAGACCACCCCAACTACTTCAGCCCAGGGCCTTCATCCTGCCCCTGGAGGGAGAATTGGAAGTTAACCCCAGAACCTCTTGACTATATACTTCTGCTTTCCTGGAGTGTAAAATTTAGAGCTCATTTCTATACCATGTGTTCCTTCTTCACAATGAATGCCCCATAAAGAATCAAACTAGACATGTTTAAGGAAATGAAATAAAACTAGGCAGGCCTGGCAAACATTGGGAACCCTGGCTGGGGAGCCGGATCCGCGACCGGATGAGTCAGCTCTCACTCATCGGGCACCGTACAAGATGCTGTCCTGGGACAAGATGTGAGAGCGAAACGGGATATGGTCAGTGACTCAGTTTCTGATTTTGTTGGAAAATGTGCAGTGGGAGGTTGTGAAAGAGATAAGGGTGAGCTGACTCAGTTGCCCAGGAGGACCTCGAGACCAGCCTGAGCCCCAGTGGGCCTGAGCTGCCCTCGGGCTCCACGGTGTAGCTGCGTCCTGTGCAGGGAGGCCGAGGTGTCTGGCTCGAGGTGAGTAGATGGGGAGGAGGCAGAAGAAGTGTCAGCGGGCAGAGGGAGGTGATGGTCAGAGGGTTCTTTTGCCTAAGTAAATAAAATGCTATTTGAAAAAGAAAGCATTTCAAAGGTATAAATATTTTGGTGGTGTTGAGTAAACCTTCCATAAAGCCCCAAAGCATTGTAAATACAACATTCCACATTTGTACATCTGTGTGTGTGTGTGTGTGTGTGTGTGTGTGTGTGTGTGTGTTAGTGAGGATCGAAACCAGGGGCACTTTAACGTCTGAGCTGCACCCCCTAGCCCTTTTCATTTTTTGAGACAGGGTCTTGCTAAGTTGTCAGGCTGGCCTTGAACCTGTGAACCTGTGAACCTCCTGGCCTTGAACCTCCTCCTGTCTCAGTCTCCCAAGAACTGAGACTCTAGGTTCGGTTCACATCTGTACACTTTACCCTTAAGTAGCCCAGGGGATTATCCATGGTCTTGGTGATACCTATTCTTGTTCTTATTCTTAAGCCTAGGACTTAATTGTTCATTGGTGTCCTCACAAGTGATGGGCAAGAAGACCAGGGCGGCCTGGAGGAGCCGGGGGAAGGAGGGTTGAAACAATGTCTTTAGAGCATTAGAAAGAAAAGTAAAAAGTTGAATTCCCAGAGAAATGTCTCTGGTCCATACCATCGGCACTGTTCCCTCCCCGGAGGTAGGCAGGCGGTTTCCTAGTGGAGAGTTCCTTGCTCATCAGGGACAATGTTAATCTACAAGGCTGCTGTGGTTAGAAGCGGGGCTCTTGGGGAACTCCTGCCTGGATGCAGTCTTGGCCATTAGGCAGGCACTTTTTGCACACATATAACATGGTTGGTCACACATGCACCGTGGTAATGTCCACCAGCTTCTGGATCATGTCAGCGTGGACCCTGTGGAAGGGCAGCCCATCCACCTCCATGCCCACGACGCCCGTGATGCCACTCCGGACCTTGTGCTGCACCAGGATGCCCAACATCTTTTCTTCCTGGAAAAGAAAAAAAAAAAAAAAGGATGAGGCAGAGGTAGAAGTTGTGGAGGGGAAGGAACCGGACATGGTAGTGCATGCTTGTAATCCCAGTACTTGGAAGGCTGAGACAGGAGGATGGCAGGTTGGAGGACATCCTCAGCAATGTAGCAAGACTCTCAGCAATCTAACGAGGCCCTGTTTCAAAATGAAAAGGGCTGGGAGTGTAGCTCAGAGGTAGAATGCCCCTGAGTTCAATCCCCAGTAAAAAACACACACACATACACACACACACACACACACACACACACACACACACACACACACACACAGTGGAGCGGGAGGGAAAAGAAAGAAAGGTATGCATCTGTAAGTCAATAAAGAGCCTTTGATTTGTGTCTCTTAAAAAAAATTCTGGTTAAAAACACTAACCCCACTGAAAAGTTCATGAAAAAAAAGTCTCCTATATCACTCCTCACATTGAACCCAGGGGTGCTCTACCACTGAGCTATACCCTCAACCCTTTTAATTTTTTATTTTGAGACAGGGTGTCACTAAATTGCCTAGGCTGGCCTTGCACTTGGGATCCTCCTACCTCAGCCTCCCGAGTTACTGGGATTACAGGTGTGTGCCACTGATGGGCATTTTCTTAAAAAACACTCAACATGTGCTCCTCCTGCTCCTCCCGTGGTACAAGCTACTTCCTGCCAACCCAGCCCCTGCCCCATCCAGCCACGGGTGGTCTGCCAGTGGCCCAATAGTGTCAGAGCCCCCTCCCCTGCCCCTCCTGAGACCCCACTGTCAGCCTCCTGTGGGGCACAGGCCGAATCCTGCTGCTGCCTCCTAGGTGTGTCCCAGCGTGGATGTGGGAACATGTGGAGGGAGCAGGACCACAGAGAAGCCGCAGCGCAAGGCCCAGCAGGCAGCAGCTTTGGGATCAGACAGAGCCCTGTGGGTCTTTCCTGGCGGGTGGTTTAGCCTCTCTGGATGTCCTCAGGCCCTTGTCTGTAAAGCGGGGATGTTGCTGTAATGGCAGTATGATGCCTGCTTCAGAGGCTGTGGTGAGGAGTAAGTGGGTTCATGGGACTAAAGCACCCCTGGCTTTTGCTGGTTAAAGTTAGATTCCCTTCCTTCCCTCTCCCTCCAAAAATAAGATCTCTAAGAACCACGTGTCTAAGACACCAACATGCCCGCGTCCCTCTCTGGATGAATAGCTCAGGTCCCTCCAGGAAGCTGTCTCAGGCAGAGGCACCAGGCAGGAGGAGAGGCACTCATCCTCCCTCCCCGGACTCCACAGACGGAGGCGGGAGGTGAGTGGGCAGACATGAGAAGTGCTCATCGTCCTGCTCAGCCGTTTGTTCATTCATTCCATCGGCCATCTGTCTTATTAAGCACCTGCTGTGTGCCAGGGCCTGACCCAAGGGTCCAGGGGTGACAGGGGGGTCCACGGGGGCTCCCCGTCCAGATGAGTGGCCAGCAGTCATCATACATGGGGGTAATAGCACAGAGCAGGGACACCCAACCCAGTTCATTGGGGGTGGCCCAGGGAAGACTTTATGGAGCACAAGTATTATGGAGTGAATGTTCGTGTTCCCCCCAATCTGTATGTTGGAATCCCTAATCCTTGATGTGAGGGTATTTGACACTGGGGTCTTAGGGAGGTACTAAGGTTGAGATGAGGTTATGAGGATGGGGCCCCCAAGATGGAATTAGCAATTAGCATCCTTATAAGAGTAACCAGAGCACAAGTGCTTGCGCCTGCGTGCTCTCTCTTCTCCTCTCTCTCCTCTCTCCCCTCCCCCTCCCCTTCCCGCCCTCCTCCTCCTCTTCTTCCCCTCCCTCCCTCCACTGCCCAGGGATGTAGTGAGAAGTCAGCTCTCTGTAAACCAGGAAAAGAGCCCGAGCAGGGAATTAACCTGCTGGTGGCTTGATGCTGGACTTCTCAGCCTCCAGAACTGCAGGAACTAAGTGTCTGTTGTTGGAGCCCCCAGTGAACGGTACTGTGATATAGCAGCCTGAGCTGACCAAGACGCGGGCCACTGGAGTCAGAGGCAATGAAAGAGTGGGTGAGCCAAGCGTGGGGCCTTGAGGACACTCACGAAATCTGCAAAATAATGGGGCGAGTGTTGGCAAATGTCACTCTCTTTGCAGCTGGCCTGAGAGCCTGCATTTCCGTTCTGCCCTGGGGGCCAAGGTGGACATTCCCCTGTGGGAGGGGGCTGGGTGAACTTCCCTTTCCCACACAAGCTCTTTGTCCAACGGGCTGAGCCTGGGGGCTGCCCAGCCCAGAATGGCATTTCCCACCCTTTGTCAGGCTTTATGAACTCTCCACTTCTCTTTCCCATTGGTCATATCCTCTGTTTATGGGGGATACACCTGGGACCACAGGCCATTTCCGCCCAGCACACTGCCAGCCCTCGCTTCTCACCCTTCTGGGACCCAGGGAAGGCCTTGGGGTCCTCGCTGCCTATGACCAGCCAACAGATTGGGAACTGGCACTCAGCCTCTGAGAGCCACAGGGACCAGTGAGGCCAACGGCTGCTCCCTGCAAATTTCCAGGAATACTAAATGCCCACACCCTTTCCTAAGAGGCCAAAGGGAGTTGGGGGTGTGGGGGAGGGGCAGCTGGAGGCTGCTGTGTCCATCCAGGCTGAGACAGACAGTGGGGCAGGTGAGGGGCTACAGAGGACCAAAGTGAGGCAGAGTGGACAGGGTTAGGGAAAGAGGCCCAAGGGCGTCCTCAGGCTTAGAGGCTGAGTATGTGGGCACCTGCTGTTAATTCACACTGGAGTATGGCACACTGATATTTATAGGAAGTGAAGTTGCTTTCAAAGTGGGGCGGAAGCCAAGTGCACATCTGCAGTGCCAGCTACTTGGGAGGCAGGAGGGTTGGAGCCCAGGAGCTGGAGACCAACCTGGGCAACATAGCGAGACCGTCTCAACAAAACAAAACAAAAAGGGGTGGAGAGGGGCTTCCTGAGACGTTGGACTGCTTTTTGTATCTTGATCTTGGTAGTTACATGAGCACATGAGTATATAAAAAGGTATCAAACCACCAACTTAAGATTTATGCACTTGACTGTATGCTGGTTATACTTCAATTTTAAAAATGTTACAAGAGCCGGGAGTGGTGGTACATGCCTCTAATCTCGTTACTTGGGAGGCTGAGACAGGAGGATCATAGATTCAAGGTCAGCTTCAGCAACTTGGAGAGACAAGACCCTGTTTCAAAATAAAAAATTATTCTTTTATTTTGAGACAGGGTCTCACTAAATTGTGCAGAGCCTCACTAAATTGCCAAGGCTGGCTGTGAACCTGGGATCCTCCTGTCTTACTTCCCAAGTACTGGGATTACAAGTGTGTACCATCATGCCCAGCTTTAAAAAATGTTATGAGGAATAGTGGGGTGGAATGGAAAATAGGAGCCCAGGAAGAGGCCAGAAGCCATGTTCCTGCCTCTCTGCTTCACCTGTCCCTCATTCATTCATCCATCCATCCGTCCATCCATTCATCTGTCTGTTCTCTCTCTCTCTCTCTTCCTACCTACCCTTTTCTTCCATTCATCCATTTGTCCATTATCCCTCCATGCAACAATTCCTGAGGGCCTTCCCTATGCCAGGCCCTAAAGTAGAGACAAATAAATCATCCTTCGCTCTTAGAGTCCGCACTCCCTCACCCGGCCACTGTGGAGAGTGTGAAATAACAGGGGTCCCTTCTGATTCCAGCCCTGGGCTGCTGGAACCTTGCAAATGGAGGGAGTGAGGAGGAGTGGCCAAGCTCAAGTGCACATACGCGTGCTCAAGTGGGCACACTCACCGCAGACACTCAGTACCATCCTGGAGCAGGGATGGAAGAGAGGGGGCAGGAGCCTTGCCGAGCCACGGGCGCCACACTTCAAGGTAGTGCTGTGCCTGGCCCAGGGCTGAGCTCCCTTCCCTGCCTACTGGGTTTTTCTCCTCAGTCCACTCTTTGCTGCCTGGGGCCGCTTCCTGTCCCCCTCTGGGGAATGTCCCTCCTTGTGCTCTCTGACAAAGGGTGGCATGGGGGGGGTTTGTGGCAGGGCTGAAAACCAAGGTGCCCCCTTAGCCCTCGCCTCTGGCACAGGCCAGGCACGGACAGGGCCTGCGGTGGAGCAGGATGCGCCTGGTACGGCATGGTCCCACCTCGAGAGAGCGGGGAGAAGCAGCCGGCCAGGCTGGCTGGGGAGTGCCCGGCTGCAGAAACAGCTCAGTCGGTGTCCTGTGCCACAGTGATCTGGGCCACAGCTGTGTGGACCTGAGCTCGCTGGAGGAGTCAGCCTCTTGGCCTCCACCCTCCACCTGCTCCAGCTGCTCAAGCTCCGCTTATCACGGAGAGCTTGCTGCTGCCACCATCCAGCCTGGCTCAGGGCCACCCTGACACCTGCCCTGGCCTGACTGAGGTGGAAAAGGACCTTTTCATAATAACAATGACAATGACAATGAGGGGGAGGAGGAGAGGGAGGAGGAGGAGGCGGATAGTTGGCAGTTATTGGATGCTTACTACATGCCAGACACTACGCTTAGAGCTTTGCACACAGGGACTCGCTTAATCTTCATAATTACCCAAAGTGCAGCTCCACTGTCCTTATCTGAGGAAGTTGAGGAGCACTGAGACTTGAGCCAGGCAGCCGGCTCCTGGCCTGGGCCCTTCCCAACCACCTGCCTTGCTCACCCAAGCAGGCTGCTCATGTTTGAAAAGGACTCAGTCCTAGAAAACAGAAGAGAGATCCACAAACTACAGAAGTACAGTCGGGCTTCCGTATCTGCAAGTTCCCTGGGTTCAGTGAACCACAGGCTGAAAACATTTAAAAAAAGAATTGTGTGTGAGCTGGGCGTGGTGGCGCATACCTGTAATCCCAATACTTGGGAGGCTGAGAGAACGATCGCAGGATGGAAGCCAGCCTCAGCAACTCAGTAAGGCCCTCAGCAACTTAGTGAAACCCTGTTTCAAATTAAAAAATAAAAAAGGGCTAGGGATGTAGCTTGATGGTGGAATGCCTCTGGGTTCAATTCCCAGTACTAGATAATAGATAGATAGATAGATAGATAGATAGATTGATAGATAGATGATAGATAGATAGATGATAGATAGATAGATGATAGATAGATGATAGATAGATAGATAGATGATAGATAGATAGATAGATAGGGCTGAGGGTGTAGCTTGGAGGTAGAATGCCCCAGTAACACACACACACACACACATTATGTCTGAACCGAACATGTACAGACTTTTTCTTGTCATTATTCCCTGAATGATACAGTATAACAACTGTTGACACAGTATTTGCCTTGGGCTAGTAGTGTTTCTAGGGGTGATTTGCAGTGTATGGGAGGACATGAATAAGTTACACGCAGATACCATACACCATCGTATATGAGGGATTTGAGTATCTGTGGATTTTGATGTCCGAAAGGGGTCCTGGAACTAGTTCCCTGTGGCTAGCGAGGGACAACCGTGTAGGGAAGAAAGTGGTCCCCACCCAGACCAGCACCCAAGCAGAGCTGGCCTGGCTGGGGAAGACGGATCAGTGAGTGGGCGTCTCCAGGTCTCATCCTTGGAGGTCTCTGTCCCTCCAAGGCCCCCAAACCGTGCCCAGAGCCCTCACCCTGCCACTCCACCGTGCCCTGGCCCCCAAGATGCGGAGACCTGGCTCTCCAGCACCCAGGCTCCAGGATCTAATGAACCCGACCTTGAGATCCCACCACAGTCCCTCCTGTGAAGGGTCATCAGTGGGCCTCCAGCAGAGCCTGGGAATGTTCTCCAGCATTCTCTGTGAATGTTCTCCTCAAATAAGATCTAAGGGTGCTGCCCATTCTCCTCGGAGCCCCTGGGCCGAGGGCCAGACTGGACAGGGTGTGCCTGAACGGCAGCGGCCACCTTGCCTGGGCCCTCAGCAGAGTGCCCACTCCTGCTGCTGTCACCAGGCCCCCTGGGATTCCTGTCCCGGGATCCAGGAGAGCCTACTCACAAGGAACTCGGAGAAGAAATGAGGGACGTTTCTCTGCCCACCAATCAAGCTGTGCTACCAGCTCAGGCCCCCGCTCTGCCTGGCACCTTCGGGTGGCTCACTGTGATGATTCTAGTTACCTCCCCTCCGCACCTGCGCAACTTCACGTCCCTGCACCTTTGCTTAGATGGGTCCTGCTGCGTGGAGGGCCCTTCCTACCCTTCCTTCCCTGCTACTTATGTCCCCAAGGCCTGACTCAGGCCACCTCCTCCGGGCAGCTTCCCTGGACCCTCTAAAGGAGCTTAGTTCTCTGTGCCTCCACAGCACGTGCTGTGTACACTTCCATCCCGGCTCCTGAAGTTACCTGCCACAGGTCACTACCTCCCCAGGGGCCATGTCTGACTCCTCACTGTCTTCTAGAAGGAGCCTGGGCCAGATGCTCACAAGCCTGCGTGCATCTGCTTTTGCTTTAAAATTTCCTTTGTAAGGGGGGTGCATTGTTATGAAGGACTGGGTAGAAATGCAAAAGGGAGAATTTTCCATCCCTGGAGGGTGAGTGTTGGGCCGTGTGGATTTGCTGGGTGGGGCTCTTGCTTTTGTGTCTGTGTGAATCAGGAATCATGTGGGAGGCAGCCCCCAAGGGCTTTTTTTTTTTTTCCAGTTCAGATCCAGGAAGTACAAAGAAAGCACAGAAGGCTCTCTGGGCTCCCTAAGGAAGACCATCCCCCCCCCACACTCCCCCCATGGCAGAAGGCCAGAATCCAGAGTCAGAGAGACCTGGACGGGGATCTCAGTTCTGTCTCTTGGCTGGGTGGGCTTAGCAAGCCAACGACCTCTTGCAGCCCCAGCTCTCTCCTCTGTAAAATGGCACGCCACCCATCCAGGGAGATGCTTGAATTAAACAGGTAGGAACCAGGAGGGAGAAAAAGACAGAGAACCAGGGAGGAGGAGACAGGCAGAAGGAAAAGGGGAACAGAAAGGGTGCAAGACAGCATGAAAGACAGAAAAGAGGCAGCAGGGAGTGCTGGGTGAGGAGGCTTGTCAGGAAGGAGGGGCTCTGGGGTCTCTGCCCCTGGCTGGCTGGAGGCCTCACAACCATCTACCCCATCTCAGCTGCTGCTCCCCAGGCTCAACGCTCAGGAGCTCACGGCCTCTAGGAGTGCCCCCCCCCCACAGACCAACCCTCCTCCACAGCCCTGTAAACCAGCCCTCCACTCCAGCGGTCTCCAAGTGTGGTCCCAGAGGAGCAGCAGCATCAACCTCCCCTGGGAACTTGCGAGGAATGCAGATTCTCTGGCCCACCTCAGACGGCCTGAGTCAGGAACCCCGAGGGTGGGCCCAGCACTCTTGTAACGAGCCCCTGAGAGGACTCTGATGCTTCTAGAATTTGAGGAGCACGGCCCTAATAAAGTGCTGCACTCGTGGATTGCACCTCTCCCTGGGTTTTCCTCTGTTGGTTGCTGGGCAAGCAGATAAAAAGACCTGGTTCTGACTTGTTTTTTAACGTTTACCAATCTATGCATTTTGGGGGACCAGCCCGGGAAAGTGAAGGCTCATGCAGGAGACAGGTGCGAGAGGCTGTTTCAGGCTGGCTGTGAGTGGTGCCAAGGTTAGCAGTCCAGCCTGGCCCAGTCAGGAAACCTGTCCCCACATCCCTGACTGGGGACCCTGTGTCACAGGGCTCCCTCCTGGCGGGCGGGGCAGCTGGCCAGGGCCAGCTCCTCCTTATTGAGCTGGCATCCACTCTTAGAACCTCTGCCTCTTGGCCGGCTTTCGTCTCTCAGGTGACCGAGGGGCTGTCTGTCCCCTGGAAGCCATTCAGGTGTGTAAGGCCCCAGGTCCCCCGAGCCCCCTCTCTCTCAGGCCAAACACCCAGGGCCCTCCACTGTTTATAACCATATTTCTGGCCCTCCCACCAGTCAGGTGCTCACAGGTAAAGTCACATCTGTCCCAGGCCTTGGCCTCAATTTGCCATGGTCCACATTACCCTGGCGAATTCCTCAGGGAGGTGCCCTGTTGGAGCAGAGGCAGCGCCTCTGTCCCCTAAGTCAGGCCCACCAGCTTCTCCAGGTGGGGCAGGTCCGTCCCTGTGAGGAGCACCCAAAGAGGAGGTGAGTTTGAATCTGGAATTAGTGTCAAAGGGCAGGCCCTGTTCCAGGAGGGCTGTGGAAACTGAGGCCCGAGGAAGGGATGGCCAGGCCAGCTGCCCACCTCGCTGCCCTCTCTGGGCCTGGGGGCAGGACTGCCAGCACCATTTGGGGGGCTGACGGCCTCTCTTTGGTGTTTCTCACCTGCACACAGGAGTTCATATGTTAGACCTATGTGCCGGTGCCCTTCCTCTGCATGGGCTACAGGACACACCTAAAACCGCACACCGGGCTTCAGGTTGTTGGCTCTGCGGAGCTCAGACAAGGCCACCGGGGGCTCCTATTCCCTTGCTCCAAGCCCTGCCGCGCCTCCCTATTGTCTCTCGGGTGAAGAAGTCATGGCTCTCTTGGATCTGCCTAATATGACCTCCCTCTTCCAGGGCTTCATAGTGCCCCAGGCTACTTAGAGAAGGAGATGAAACCATGGTTCCTTGTCCAGGAAAGTGCAGGGACAGGAACAATTTTGAGAACAGTATCGGGGGCTCATGGGCTCCCTCCTGTGAGCCTGGGCTCAGAAGCCCCCCTCTGACTCCTATCACATGCCCATGCCTTAGCACTCATCTCCCCTGAGAGGCTTTAGTGCCTCTGTGGGCTGTCAACTGCTTGGAGGGGACCGTAAGGACACCCACTGACCACGCCCAGATGGTGTCTCCCATGGGTCAGTCCAACAGTGCTGACAGCCCCATTTTACAGACAAAGAAACTGGGCTTGGGTGGGGAGGGAGGGGTTTAGCAACTTGCAGAAAGACAAACCAGAAGAGAAAGGTTCACGCAAAACAGGTCTTGCATAGGACTTAGGGTCATAGGTCAAAGGTCACCCAAGCAGGCTAGGAGACTTTGCCTCAAGACCAACTCTTCCTTAAGCTTTTTTGTTGTGTGTGTGGTGCTGTGGTGCTGGGGCCTGAACCAGGGGTGCTCTACCTCTGAGCCCCACCTCCAGCCCTTTTCATTTTCTTTTGAGATGGGGTCTTGCTAAGCTGCCCAGGCTGGCCTTTAACTTAGGATCCTCTTTCCTCAGCCTCCAAGAAGCTGGGATTTCAGACATGCGCCACTGCACCTGGCTTCCTCAGGCTTCTGATGAGCCGCGTGGTGCTGGCCTTCAGCTTCCGACTTGGCACACCTATTTACTCCTCACCAGGTGGAAGAGTTGCTTCCGTGCCAGTGGCCTGCTGGGGTGTGTTACCTTAGCGACAGATGGCAGGGCCTGAATCCAGCTCTGCTCGCCCGGTGCTCGCGAGGGTCCGAGTGCCTTCCTCAGGTAGTGTCCATGGACCTCACAGGAGTTCAGGATGTACAGGGCGCAGGCCAAGGCATAGCCTCCCCAGTTAGAAACACCTAGAACAACAACAACAAAGATGCCTTCACACGATCAAAACCGTCCTGCAGTCCTGTGCTCCATCAGCCTGGATCCGGGCAGCAGAACTCATGTGGAGCATGATCCCCAAAGCAGAGGCACCAGGATGCCTGGGAACTTATTAAAAGGCAAGTTCTTGGGCCCCAGCCTGAACCTAATGAATCAGAAACTCAGCAGGAGAGGAGGGGAGACGCAGAGTTGTAAGGAGCCCTCCAGGTGAGTCGGATTTAAGCTGAAGTTAGAGAGGGATTGCTCTAAACCATCTGGATTATATACTGTTAACTGCCATCAGAGAAAAAGATTCAGGTGCTAACCCTAGGAACCCATTCCAGAACTCTCCACATTAAGAAACTCTCCGGGTGGCTGGCCTGAGTCCCTCAGGCTACTTGGAAGCCTCCTTCAAGGCTGCAGGGGACAGCCCCACGGTGCTGTGTTTTGTCACTGTTATAAGTGCTTGACCATCACACCAGTCAGCCACAGCCCTCCCTTCCTGTTCCATCAGCGGTCCCCGTGCCTCATTCTGGTTTGGGGACCTTCTCGTTGGCTGCTCTCTGAAACCTGCTTGAGTTCTCCTTTCGATTGAAGGACTCCTGAGGAGTCTGCTCGAGCATCAAGAAGAAAAGAAGAAGCCATGTGTGGTGACTGACACACACCTGTAATTCCAGTACTTGAGAGGCTGAGACAGGAGGACTGCAGGTTCAAGGCCAGCCTCAGCAACTTAGTGAGAGATCCTCAATAACTTAGAGAGACCCTGTTAAAAAATAAAAAAAGAAAGAGGAGCTCTGGACCTAGACAGAGAGGGGTGCACACAGCCAGCTGCAGGGCCATCTGTCAGTGAGACATTTGCAAAGGATTATGGGAGCACTGAGGAGGGGCCACTAGTTCTGAATGGCTCGGCAAAGGTTCACAGACAAGGGGTCATTTAATGTGGCCTTGTAGGCTGGGTAGAAGTCTGCAGAGGAGGACTGGAGAAGTGAGGCATTTCGGGTAAACACATACACAAACGAAACCCCAGTGAGTACAAAGACACGCAGAGTGAACATTCAAGAGATATGCCAAAATATGGCCTGTGAGGACCATATGATAATAATAATAATAAGTGGCTGAGGCTGGCCGCAAACCTGCGATCCTCCTATCTCAGCCTCCCAAGTACTGGGCCACCAGGCCCGGCTTTCTTTTTCCTTTTAAAAACCTAATTAAAATTTTTTTCTGGTACTGGAGATTGAACCCAGGGACATTCCACCTCGGAGCTATACCACCGGTCCTTTTTATTTTTTATTATGAAACAGGGTCTCACTATGTTGTTGAGGTCGGCCTTGAACCTGTGATCCTCCAGTCTCAGCCTCCAAAGTTTTGGGATTACATGCATGCACCACTTTTTAATTGTGGTAAGAAGCACATAACACAGATGTAGGAAAAACAGGCAGTTGCTCCTCTGCTCTCACACCATGCCCATCAACATGGGAGATGCTTGTGATCCCCGAATCGTGGGGGTTTCTCCCCAGCAGCACGCAGTCAGTGCTGCAGCTGTGGAGGGCGCCAGCTGGGGATCCTCTCATCTATTCCAATCTCACATTACCTACCTGGAAGCAGCGGCAGATCCCGCAGGTTGGGGGTTCAGCACCAATACTGCCCTCCCTGACGGACTACCTATAAACTGGGGTTCCCCCAGTCCCTCCTTGAATTTGATTAACTTACTCCAGCAGCTCACAGAACTCAGGGAAACACACTCACTGGTTTATTATAAAGGATAAGAGATGCACAGGGCAAGACACGTGGGAGGAGGCGCAGAGCTCCTCCCGTCCCTGGGCGCACCACCCTCTGGGCACCTCCACAGGTTTGGCTGAACCTCGTCCTTTGGGTTTCTATGGAGATCCAATGTTAGTAGACTGGGTGGGGAGACGCAGCAAGACCTGTGTATTCAGGGCCTTCTTGGCCTCTCTGGGCAGCTTGCCCTCTGCTTAGGTATTTGGCAGAACCCCTCAGGAATGAGGAGGGTCTTAGGGCCTATCACATAGAGTAGGTTGGAGAACTTCTTTACAGACAGCTAAAGGAGGAGGAAGATTACAGTTCCTATAACCCACCTCAGAAAGAAATTCTAGTTTCTATGGCCTGCCTGGGGGAGGAAGTTATGAGTCAGGAACTATGGATGAATATATATCTGACAGTATATATATATATCACAGTAGTATTTGTCATCTTACCCATTTTTAAGTGTACGTTCAGCAGTGTTAAGTACATTCACACTGTTGTGCAACTTCAGAGCCTGTCCTCAACCTCCATACAAATGTGGGAAACAAAAACCATGCTTGGGAAGTAATATTAAAGAAAAGAGTTTAAAGTGCGTGAAGATCAGGTTTAAATGCTATAAAGTAGATATTTATTGAGAATGAAACTGACACACAAAACCAGAACTGCTGATTGTGTTATGGTGGGGCGAGCGCATTTCTGCCTGTTCCGGTCTCCCTGCACCACCTGCCTTTTAAGGATGTCTATGGTATTGCTAATCCATCATCTTTTCAATAAAAACTGTTAAACCCATGCTGTACTTAGTCAATGGCAGCGTCCATGCATGGCTGCATCATGGGGTACATGGTGGGGATGGGAGAGAGAAGAGGGTGTTATGATTTGGATCTGGAATCCCCCAAATCTCATGTGCTCAGAGGTGGTTTTGGGGAAGTGATCGTATCATGAGGGCTCTGACTCCATCGGTGGATTAATCCATCGAATGGGTTAATAACTTGAATGGACTTTCTGGGAGGTAGTGAAAATTACCGGCAGGTCTGGCATGGCTGGAGGAAGTAGGCCACTGGGGGCGTGGTCTTGGGGACTCTATCTGTCCCTGGCTCCTTCCTGCGCTCTCTGTTTCCCACTGCCATGAGCCGAGCAGCTCACCTCCACCACACCCTGCCGCCATGATACTCTGCCTCGCCTTAGGCCCAGAGCAGTGGAGCTGGCCAACCATGGACTGACCTCTGAAACCATGAGCCAAAATAAATCTTTCCTCCTCTAAGTTGTTCTCATGAGGTCCCAGTGATGAAAAGCTGACTAACATGGGGGGCCTGGAAAGGGAGCTGGACTTGAGCCCACATGCTGGAGGCCCCATGTGAGGTGAGTCCACTGCAAACTGATGTCTACATTTGCTTTGGGCGCAGACGCCAACCTGGACAGAACAGCATACGTTCAGGACCGGAGCATCACTGGCTTGCAGACGCTGTGGTGTGTTCTCTGCTCTTCTCGCTTGAGTCCTATGTGTCTGACTATAGCCGGGCTCAGCTCAGGCAAGGAGCGGGCTAGCCTGAGAATGCCCCCATTCCTGGCATTGAGAGCAGAGGATGGAGTCGGGCAGGGCTGTTGTTTTTCCTGCTTCACTCTCCCAGGAGATCCCTGCTGCCTGTCTGTTGCCCCAGCCTGACCACCCAGCCTGGAACAAGAACAGCGAATCGCCTGTGATGGCCCAGCCCAGAGCCAGCTAAGGCAATGTGCTGTGTGTGTGTGTGTGTGTGTGCGTGTGTTTTACTGAGGGATAAAACCTAGGGTGCTCTACCACTGAGCTGCACCCCCAGCCCCTTTTTATTTATTTATTTTTGCGGTACCGGGGATTGAACCCAGGGGCGTTCTACCTCTGCGCTACGTCCCCGGCCCTATTTTTTATACTTTATTTTGAAACCGGGTCTCACGAAGTTGCGGAGGGCC
Source organism: Glis glis (assembly GCA_004027185.1). Taxonomy (NCBI): domain Eukaryota; kingdom Metazoa; phylum Chordata; class Mammalia; order Rodentia; family Gliridae; genus Glis; species Glis glis. The sequence continues at coordinate 52,834 of PVJS01008414.1, forward strand.
TCACTAAGGAGAGAGACAGAGACAGAGAGACAGAGAGAGAGCTGAGGCTGGCCGCGAACCCGGATCCTCCGGTCTCTACCTTCCAAAGTACTGGGATTACAAGCGTGCGCCACCACGCCCGGCTTTATTTATTTATTTATTTATTTTATTTATTTATTTATTTTTTGCGGTACCGGGGATTGAACGCAGGGGCGTTCTACCTCCGTGCTACACCCCCGGCCCTATTTTTTAATGCTTTATTTTTGAAACCGGGTCTCATGAAGTTGCGGTTTCTCTCTCACTAGGTAGAGAGAGAGAGAGAGAGAGAGAGAGAGAGAGGGAAAGAGAGAGGAGAGAGAGAGAGAGAGAGAGAGAGAGA
>PVJS01008415.1:0-23246 GCA_004027185.1 Glis glis
TATGTTCCTTCTATTCCAATTCTCTGCAGTGTTCTTATCATGAATGGGTGTTGGATTTTGTCAAATGCTTTTTCAGCATCTATTGAAATGATCATGTGATTTTTGTCTTTAGTTCTGTTTATGTGGTGGATTACATGGATTGTTTTTCGTATGTTGAACCAGCCTTGCATTCCTGGGATGAACCCGACTTGGTCATGATATATGATTTTCGTGATGTGGTTTTGAATGCGCGTTGCTAGTATTTTGTTTAGAAGTTTTGCGTCTAAGTTCATCAACAATATAGGTCTGTAGTTTTCTTTTCTTGAGCTGTCTTTGTTTGGTTTTAGTGTGATGTTTTGGTATTAGTGTGATGTTGGCTTCATAGAATGTGTTTGGAAGAGTCCCATTTCTTTCTGTTTCACAGAATAGATTGAGGAGTATTAGGATTAGTTCTTCTGTAAAGGCTTTGTAAAATTCACCTGGGAAACCATCTGGACCTGGGCTTTTCTTTGATGGTAGGCTCTTTATTGCTGCTTCAATCTCGTTAATTGCTATTGGTCGATTTAATTTTCTATGTCTTCTTGATTCAACTTAGGAAGGTTGTACATGTTTAGAAACTTGTCAATATCTTCTAGGTTTTCCATTTTGTTGGAGTATAGTTTTTCAAAGTAGTTTCTGATTATCCTCTGGATTTCCATGCTGTCGGTGGTAATATCCCCTTTTTCATCTCTTATTTTAGTATTTTGGATTGATTCTCTCTTTCTTTTGGTTAGGTTGGCTAGTGGTTTGTCTATCTTGTTTATTTTTCAAGGAACCAGCTTTTGGTTTGTTGATTTTTTTGTATATTTTTTATTCTCTACTTCGTTGATTTCTGCTCTGATTTTAATAATTTCCTGTCTTCTTTTAGCTTTGGGGTTAGACTGTTCCTGTTTTTCAAGGGCTTTGAGGTATGTCATTAGGTTATTTATTTGGTGATTTTCTGTTCTTCTTATGTGGGCACTCAGTGCTATGAATTTTCCTCTTAATACTGCCTTCAGGGTGTCCCAGAGATTTTGATATGTTGTGTCTCTGTTTTCATTTGTTTCTAGGAATTTCTTAATTTCTCCCCTTATTTCTTCTCTGACCCATTCCTCATTCAACAGTGTGGTGTTCAGTCTCCACGTGTTTATGAGGTTTCTCTGGATCTTCCTATAGTTGATTGCTAGTTTCTTTCCATTATGGTCTGAAAAGACTCAGGGGATTATGTCACATTTTTTTAACTTGCTAGTACTCACTTTGTGGCCTAGGATATGGTCTATTTTAGAGAGAGTTCCATGAGCAGCTGAAAAAAATGTGAATTCAGCTGGAGTTGGGTGGAATATTCTGTATGTGTCTACTAGGTCCATTTGGTTTATGGAGTTCCTTAGGTCTGAGGCATCTTTACTGACCTTCTGTCTTGAAGATCGATCTAGTGGTGTGAGAGGTGTGTTGAAGTCTCCCAATATTATTGTATTGGGATCTATGTGTGATTTAATGTGATGAAGCGTTTCTCTTATGAAAGTGGCTGCACCTATGTTTGGGGCATAAATGTTGGCTATTGTTATATCCTCTTGCTGGATTGTTCCTTTTACCAGTAAGAAATGACCTTCTTTGTCTCTTCTGATAAGTTTATGTTTGATGTCTAATTTGTCTGATATCATAATTACTACTCCTGCTTGTTTTCAAGTTCCATTAGCGTGGATTATCTTGCTCCACCCCTTCACCTTTAGTTTGTGTGCATCTTTACTTGTAAGGGGTGTTTCTTGCAGGCAGCATATAGATGGATTGTGATTTTTAATCCATTTTGCCACCTTATGTCTTTTGATTAGGGAGTTGAGGCCATTTATATTCAGCATGATTATTGAGAGATGGGTTTTCATTCCTAACATTTTGAGATTTAATTTCTGTTTGAGGTATTGTTTGTTCTTTGCCTAGTTGTTTGTTTGATGGAAATCACTGTTTCTCTGGTTCTGGCGTTTCCTTATTTTTTCTTCTTTGTAATTAATCTCTTTGAGCATTTTCTCTAGTGCTAGTTTGGAAGACATAAAATCTTTCAGCTTCTGTTTGTCATGGAAGGTTTTTATTTCTCCATCAAATTTGATAGATATCTTTGCTGGGTAGACAAATCTTGGCTGGAGATTGTTTTCTTGCAGAGTTTGGAATATGTCACTCCAGCCCTTCCTGGCTTTCATGACTTGATTTGGAAGGTCAGGAGTGATTCTTATTGGTTTGCTTCTGAATGTTACTTGCTCTTTTGCTTTTGCTGCCTTTAAGATTCTCTCCTTGGCCTCTATCTTGGTCAATTTGATTATTATGTGCGTGGTGAGCCTCTTCTCTGATCCTGTCTATAGGTTGTTCTATATGTTTCCTGTACCTGTGTATCGACCTCTCTTCCTATGTTTGGAAAATTTTCTAATATTACTTCTCTGAATAGATTATTGATTCCTTTAGTTTCAGCTTCTAATCCCTCTTCTTTGCCTATTATTCTTATGTTTGCTCTTTTAAGACTGGCTGAGATCTCTTCTATGTCCAATTCATGCTGTCGAATTGTTTTTTCTAATTTATATATTTTGTCTTCATTTTTGGAGAGGTCATCTTCTAAGAGTGAGATTCTGTTTTCCATATGGTCTAATCTATTGTTGATGGTCTGTATTGATGCCTTCATTTCAATTATTGCATCCTTCATCTCCTTCGGAGCTTCTTTTGGATTCCTGCGTATTTGCTCCTTCATTTCTATCAGGCTTTCTCTGAATTTTTTTCGGAAATCCTGTATCATTTCCTCTATTGAAGTTCTGAATTGTCCTTCTGGCAATCTTTGCACTTCTGAGTTGGCGGGTTCTGTTGTTGTGGGATTGTGGGGGCTCATTGTTTCTTTGCTATTCTTCCTTTCCATGGTTTCATGTTTCTTATGTTTATACTTTTGTTGCTTTTGGTAGCTCTTCCTCTCTCACTCTGTAGTATCCTATGTCAAATCCCTCTCCCTTTATATTTTCTTATCCTGGGGGTAGATAGTTGCTACCAGGTGAGCCTTAAAGGTGAGTGGCCTTTACTGAGTGGTTATTCTCACTTGCTCAGTAAAATGTCCATTTGCATGCCCAGTTCTTGGTCTCCTTCAGTGATTGGGACCCTTGCCTGGTGCCTCTCACTACCTGTGCAAGCGACCAGTGCCGCTATTGCCCCTCTCTCTGCAAGCATGGGTCTCCGCAGTCTCCACTTGGGCTGTCCCTATGTCTCTCTCTGCCTACACCTATGGTAGGAGGCACCAGAAGGGGGCCCCGGGCTTGTGTCTCTCTTTGCCTACTGAAGCAGTGGTTGTCGCTTTGCCCTGATTCTGTGTAAACACGGAACTCCACGTTTTCCACTGGAAGGGCTGGTTTGGTCCAATTTTCCCCAGTTACCACAGCTGTATGTCCTGTGGCTATCCCCAGGGACTCTATAAGAGTGCTGCGACCCCCGGGTTGCAAGTCTGTCCCACCCAAATGTCACCAGGGATTATCTGCTTATCCATGTATCTACCAAGTCCCACAGCAGACCCCACTCCCATCTCCGCCGGGGCAATCTGCACTGTCTCAGGCCCCACGAGTCCCTGTGGCCACGCTGGGTGGTCTCCCCCTGGGCCTGCTTGTTGACTTACGGTCTCGTTGAGTGCTGCTCTTAATCTCTGGGGTGGGGGATGGGTCAGCCACTGCCGCAGGTTCTGATCAGGCCTCCGGGTCCTGGGGACTCTGCCGAGTGTGGATCGAACTGCTGCTCGCTTTTGTCGCTGATGCTCTGCAGTGCTGGTTTTTAGAAGAGCTCCCCGTTTGACCAAGATGGCGCCGCTGCTGCTTCTGCCGACACAGTAGTTCGGGTCTGTGTCGCTTGTGGAGTGAGTCGCTGCTCGCCTTCGCTGCTGCTATTCTGCAGCTGCTGGGTTCACAGCAGGTCGCTGGCGTCTCCGTTGGTCTTGTGTGGAAGCCACAATGCTGGTAGCCGCCAGTAAAGTCCTGCCGAGATGGCGCCGCTGCAGCCGCTGTCGTGCTGCCGTTTGGTGTCTTGAGTGTGGAGGAGCCGCTGCTTGCTTTCGTGTCTGCTGATCACAGCTCCTGAGCTTCCAACAGGTCTCTGGCTTCTCCGCCGGCGGCGTGTGGAAGCCACAATGCCGGTAGCAGCTGGCGCGGTCTGGCCAAAATGGCACCACCACTGTCCCTTAGGTAAGGCACTTCGAGTTTTTTACTTTCCTCTGTTTTGTCTTCTGGCTTTGATTCCGTCGCGTTTCAAACTTTTCCTTGTTTACTTCAAGTTTGTGTTGCCTTTCTTCTGTGGAGAGGTTGCTTTCACAGCGAATGAGATGTGCGTCTCAGATCGTAGCGTGGCGTCTCCCTTGGTCGCCATCTTGAATCCTGATCTTTTCTACAGTTCTTTTTTGATTACCAGGAAGTTTAAAATCAGGCTTAAGTCTGAATAAGTCATTCATTCATCTATCCATTCAATACACATATAATGAGCCCCTCTTACAGGTCAGGCACCATGCGAAGTGGTGATCCTGAGCTCAAGGGCACAGTGTCAGCCTTCCAGAAAACCATGGGAAGATGCTGAACTCTCAGCTCATCATTACTGTGACTGAGGTATACATGGGATACTGTAGGAGCACAGAAGAAGGGTGCCTTTCCCAACCTATGCAGAGCTGTACTTTGAAGACACACCTCTAGCCAATGACTTTAAGGTAATCAGCCCAGTAAAAAAGACCAGGAGGTAGATTGAGAAGTGCTGGGTACTAGGGAACCATGACCTCAGAAAGGTGTTCTGAAATCATTCAGGAAGAGCATGGGGCTGGGACTTGGAGCTCCTCGGATTTTCCACCTGCGCGCCGCGTGGCCAGACCTCTCTGCGCCCTCACTCCATGCCCGGCCCGCGCCGCACTCGCCCGCTGGGTAATTTTAATTTTTCTAGTAGACACATAAAAAAGTAAAATGAAAGAGGTAAAATTAATTTTAATAATCTACTTTAACCCAATATACCTAGAATGTTATCATTTTAACATTTAATCAGTAGCTTTTAAATTGTTAAGATATATTATATTCATTTGACACACCAAATCCTTGAAATCCACATCTCAATTTTGACTAACCACATTCTAAGTGTTCAATAGCTGCACACAACTGGTGGCTATGATATTGGTCAGTGCAGACCTTAGAAACTGCAACAGGAGTGGTAAATTATCTATAGATAATGGCAAAGGTTCCAGCTTCATAAATCAAGGCATCTAGCTTATATTTCTATCCCTTGGCCTACTGGCTGTTGGTGCTAGAAAGGCTATTTAGCTTCCCTGAACCTCTGTTCATGAGGAAAATGTTGCTAAGTAACCTTTCAACTCTGCTGAGATGGATATATGCAGAGTACTAGCACCTTACCAGGCCCCAGAGAACACTCAGCAAGTGGTAAGAAAAACTTAAGAAAAAATCAAGATAAGCAAAAATCTTGAATAAAACAGAGGGGAGAAATATCTTACCTATAGAAGAATAAAGGTAAGAATTGCAGCCAACTTCTCAGAAACCATACAAGTAAGAGAGTACAGTGAAATATTTAAAATCTTGAGACAAAAAATAAAAAACACCAACCTAGAATTCTGAATCCTGCAAAATTATCCTTCAAATTGGAAGCAAAGTTACTTTACATGGATTTCAGGGGATACAGATTGTCAAGAGACAATTTTCAGGCCTAGAGAAAGAAAACAGAATCAATTTGTTAGGTGGAAGTGGATCTTGGGGATATAGGAATTCATTGTCCTTCAGGAAGATTTAAGCTCAAAATAATGACTTAGAGAGCCAGGGGAAGAAGATGTTTTGAAATGAAGACAAAGTACATGGGAACAACTTCTCAAATCCCCTTAGGGAAAGAAGGGATGACTTTTAATGGACAAGCCAAGCTGGAAGGTAAGAACTGAAACTAAAGGGAAGAGCCCACGGTGCCTTTCTGGAAGGCAAGATTAGTTAGAAAGCAATCTTCAGGAATAGAAATATAACTTCAGGATGCATCAGTCAGAAGCTGAACCAAAGTCACCACGGTCCTTCGGGAGGTCAACTGTGAACTGTGCCTAACTGCTTCAATTATGGAGTGAGAAAGAAGGGTTTGGAAGAATCTATGGGCTAAGGGAACAGAATGATATTCTTTCTGATAGAAGGCAAGAAGGAATCTCACTTATGGAACAATTTTGGGCAGGATTATTTTTAGGTTGACATTGATAACTGGTAATTATTAAACCTTTTCACACTCCCTCTGCAGCCTCCCACCCTCCCCTTTTTGTTGTCTTTCATGGTTGCCCCTGGCAACAATTCAAGGAGAAACGGCCCTTGCCGCCTAAGAATGAGGAAATTTTACAGACTCAATATATCAAATGGTTAGATTAGAAGACGCTACCACTGGGGGTAGGGGAAGACAATTTAGGAAAAATTCATTCAGCAATATTCAAAATAGTACTTCTATAATAATGATTATTTCCTACATGAATGTTTATTTTCTTTAGGAAGTTGAGCCAGCACAAATTTTCCAAAAGACTTGTAAAAGCCATCATCCAGGTCTAAAACAACTTTCACAACTTAGTTTCTGGAAGTAGAAAGCAAGAGAGTGGTTCTTCCAACGAACTCCTCTTGTGGTTTGGCATGGGGCGCTGTTCTGCACCTCTACAGCCCAAAGGAGAAAGCCAAAATAAACTTCCTACACAGTCTTACTCTGCCATGATTTCAAATTTGCACACTTATTGCAATGTCATGCAATTTAAAACTTCCCTGTGTCTCGTTGGCCAGCTATTACTTATCAGGACATCTAAAATCAGTAGAGGAAGACACTATCTAATGCAGTAGTTTTTAAAGTTTTTTTTAACCTCAATACACAATAAGAAATAATTTTTATATAGTGACCTTGCACACACATATATTTAATACATACACAAAAAATATATAAACTAAATCAAGAGAATCATGAAATAATACTGTGTTATGCCTGATGCACTATGAAATTTCATTTAAAAAATATTGCTGCCCATGGTATTGATCACTGTCCATTAATATGTCACTGTCCTATTTGAAATACACTGGACTAACAGTTGTGATTTCACTTCCCAGGTGGCTACCATGACATATCTACACTCTGCTGCCTGATGTAAAAGATCCTCCACAGTCTGGTCCCATCTCCCCGTCCTGTGGGAGTTCCCAGTTCTCTTAAACACAACTCTTAAAATAATGTATAGCATCCTCGGGTGCCAACTATGTGGCCATTTCTGTATAGGCGCTCTGTGAGTAATGATGAGGGTATTGATTTCCTTCCAATATATAGATGAAGAAACTTGGGCTCAGGGAAGTTGACCACATGAGTGAGTGACTGAGCTGGGTACAACCCAGGAGCTTTTTCTTTTTCTATGTGAGCACACTGACCTCCACGTGGGCGTGTCTCCTTGGTTGCTGTTCTACTACAGCCTCTCCAGCCTCTGCTTCCAGCAATGCACAGTTGCCCATGCACATTTCCAATCCAACACTCAAACCCTGCTTCTTCCCAGAAGCTTGAGCCCACATTCCCCTCCTCTTTTTTTTTTTTTTTTTGACTCTTAGAGGCAGTAAATCTCAGAAGTTAGAGCTCCTGCATTTGAACCAGACCACCAGGTTTGAATGCTAGCTCAGCCACTTCCAGTCTGAGGATGGTGCTAACCCTCCATGTCTCCATTTACTCTTCTGCAGAATGGAAATAATAACACCCCCTACACCAAAGAAATTTTGTTGGGTAAATGAGTTAGCAGAGTGATTAATACAGAAGTTTGTACAGTGCTGGTGGTTAATAAATGTCACTATTATTCAGTTGTACCACGGTGATCACTTCACTGTACTCTGTCCTCTGAATCATAAATGATTCAATACGTATACATCTTATCCCTCCAATTAGAATAGTGGGTAGTCCTCATGGGCAGGGCAGTACCACATACACAGCTATACCCCAGAGTTACACAGTACTCCCCAGTCATGTCATTTACATGGAACAAACATCATATTTGGGCATCACAAAACTGGCCATTGGCAGATGAAGATTTTTTTAAATAAGAACAAAACAAATGCAGCCAGTGGGGGCCTGCCAGCCTTTACATTTCTGAAGGTAAATACTGAGTATCTCTGGAGGTGAGTCTTTTTTGGGAAACTCACCCAGATCTTTTTTAGTTCCAAACAGAGACACACTCTCGGGGAGAACTCGGGTGCAGACGTTGCTCTGTGATTTGTTTAGCAACCGTGCAGATATTAATTTCACAGATTATGACTCAGACTGAGACATGCAAACGTGTACATTTATGTTTCTAAAACTGATGTCATTTTAGCTCTTGAGCTTTATTTCCAAGTAATTAAATTTGCTCAGTTGCTTCAGATTTAAACCTTTCATTGTACACAATTTTCCTCTCCCGCTTTGCCTTCTTTCCTTCTATACCAGGGTAGTCTAATTTCCTAAGCCTAACCAGGGCAAGAAATAGGCCACGAATTCTGGAGGATTTTTTTTCAGCTCCAGGCTTTTAATGAGCGTGTGACTATGGCTGTCAGAGGTTAGTTTTTTATATGGGCCTCTGCAGAAAATAGGACATTTTAAGCATACTCAGTATAGAAACTTTCTTTGTCCCTGGTTTTCTTTTCAGCCTCACCCAATTTTGTTCACTCTGCAAACTCCCTTCCCCAACAATAAGTACTTTGCTGTAAGGAAGTTATGGTTCACAGCAAACACAAAGGCCTCCACCTGGCTTACTTTTGCCACGAGTCATAATAGAAACACATTTCTTTCTTCTACGCAGACACACAAAACAGCAAACACAAAAGAAGGCACAAAGAGAAATCTCACAGAAAAAAAAAGCAGCCAAAGAAAATCACATGTTTTACCGTATTTATTATCTTTTCCAAGAAGTGAAAGTGTAAGTGCCCCCAGTCATCTGCCTGCAGGGACACATGTCTATCCACTAGAGCCACGCTGCTGCGCTTGATGGCATCCAACCCTCCTGCTGGTCCACCTGCTAAACACTTTTGTTCCTCAGAACGTGGCTCTGCACTCTGCTCGCATGTTTGTCGTAGATGCAGGTCTGGTTCAAGGAAGATTGATGGGTAAAAAGGAAATATGAAGACACCCGATAGCTCCTTAGGAGGCAATGCTTGCTTTTTCCAGAAAATGACTTGAACTGGCTTCAGCTGCAGGATAAATCATCTCAAACTTCATCTGCTCTATTGATGGCTCATAGCAAGTTCTAGAAGATCCCAGACACTCACTAGTTGCTCAGAAGTCTTGAAGTTATGACCTGTCATTGAGTGATTTCACTCCCGAAGCCCCCATCCAGTTATACAGCTTGTGCTTATGTAGGCACAAGTATAAATCAGTGTGTGATCAGCCAGGTTGGAAGATTTTATGGCATCTTTTGAAATATTGGTAGCAGTCTAAAATTGCAAAATCAGATTCTTGGCTTCAACCTCAAAGCAATAGGTAGTGGTATGGTCAGGGTAGTGCTAATGTGACTTTAGAGAAACATAGTTTAGGAACTACATACCCACTTTGGTTTGTGTTCTGAGGATGGCCCCCCCAAGCTTCTTGGTGCATCTCTTGAGAATATGTCTACTGCACCCAGCCACAAGTTCAGATGGCCAATCGGTCTGGCCCATTGTTAGCTGGTCGTGGCTGTGCATGGGGGTATGACATGTACTGATGTTAAATACCACTTTGTCAATACTAATCATGAAAATGAATTAGTTAAATATACTAAGAAAGCTTAAATAATGTACTTCACTAAACATTTTTTCAATAATAACAAAGGAAAGAGAACTTGGCTGCAGAATGAAATCTTTCTGACTTAACCGAAATTTATTTTGACTCCTGTTTATCATAGTGTCTGCAAAATGATCTTAAATACAAATTGCATTTCTAATAATAGATTAATGTTATCTTTCTTGCACTCCACTGAAAGCTAAAGAATCAGACATGTCTGCTAGTCCATTTTTGGAATTTCTAAACAACCCACCTACTCCTTCTGGAATAGTGAGACTTCTTCCTAAAGTAAAATCTTTTTTGAGCAAAATCATGCATTGGGGGAGCTGGAGAAAAGCTCACCAAGTGCTGTGTGCATGTATGTCGCTATCACGATGAGCTACATTATGATGTGAGACTGCAATGCATCAATAAAAGTATTTAAAAATCATACTTTGGAGACATTTTCCTGTCAAAGCAAAACTCTCTCTTTGAACTTCCCTTTCCAATATTTTATGCAGACATGAAATGGTACTGGTCTCTGCTTTAAGCCTAGAGCAAGCTATCCTTACACTTTTTACATTGAGGCTAATTTTCAAAGAATGAGCATCCTTTGATACAGTCAAAATATTCTAGGTAACTGGGTGTGGTGGCACATACCTGTAATCCCAATACTTGGGAGGCTGAGACAGGAGGATCACAGGTTCAAGGCCAGCCTCAGCAATTTAGCAAGACTCTCAGCAACTTAGGGAGACCCTTTTTTAAAATAAAAAAATTAAAGGTCTGGAGTTGTATGTTGGAGGTTCAAAACCCCCTGGGTTCAATCCCCAGAACCACACAAAAAAATTTTTAATCTAGGTAGAAAAAACTTAGAGTGCATCAAATCTATTCACTGAAGTTTTAGAACAAGAGAGCTGGTTATGAGAAAAAGGGGAGTCCTCTTTCGGGGACTCAGTGGGACATTGGTAACTGTAGTCTAGTCCTGTGCTGATGGAGAGTGAGGATGGAGAGCAGGGTGTCTTTTTTGGTCTCACTGGGTGCAGAGGGACATCATCTACCCCAGGACCCACATCTGAATAGTGTAGCTCCCTAGGAGAGCTCTCCACAGTGAGGAGAAGGAAAGAATGAGCGAGAGATGAAGCATTCTGGGGGAGTGGTACTCCCATAAATGTACCATGACCAGTGATTTAGGGCCAGCTTCAACCTGCACACACAACTGCATGTTTGGTGAGAATGAAAAGACCACATCACATCACTCCTCTGTGTTTAAATCCCCAGTGACCTCCATTGTCCTTATGCTCAATCACCAGCTAAGTTTCAGGTACTGCTAAGCCTGGCTCCATTTGTCCTGGACTTCCTTCTGGGCCCTCCCGCTCTGGGCTCCAGCCACAGTCACCTTCCCCGTGCTCCCGCTCAGCTCCTGCTCCTCTCATCATCTTCTCAGTCTGAATTCTCCCCCCCCACACACACACACCACCACCAAGTCCAGTACCCTTTCTGTCGCAGCTTAAATGTCACCCTTGCATGGAAATCCCCTTACACTCCCATCATGTTCTCTTCGGGCACTTGATCTGACTGGCATTAAGACACACTTTGCTTTACAGCTGTCTTCCATGTGAGGCTGGAAGATGGGTGAAAGCAGGAGTCACATCTGCCCTGAATGCTGGACGCCCAACACAGTGCCTGTCGTACGGCGGGTGTCCAGAAACCTTTGCTGCCAAGTGGCCGAGGATGAGGGAAGGTGCGCAGGAGAACACGCGCAACACTTCAGCTAGTCCTCCCGCCATTCTAAACCCCTCCAGACTGGTGGTGTCCAATTGCCCAGAGAAGTTTCCTACAAAGATTTTATAAATTATAAACAAAATAGACCTTTAATTTTTTGGGGGGACTGGGGGTTGAACCCAGGAGCATTCTACCTCCAAGCTACACCCTCAGCCCTATTTTTTATTCATCACTTTTGAAATAGGGTCTCACTAAGTTGTGGAGGGCCTCACTAAGTGTTGAGGCTGGCCGCGAACCTGGATCCTCCAGTCTCAGCCTCCCAAGTACTAGGATTACAAGCGTGTGCCACCACGCCCGGCTTAGACCTTTAACATTTTATAGCATAATTTTAGTCTATCTTCAAAGCCAAATTATGACATTTCTATTAATTGTGGGAGGCAAAAGGAAAAAGATGCAGAAGGACTGAGATACTATAGCACGATCCATGTGCTCTGCCTATTCACTATTTCAGTCTTTTAATTTAGTGGGTTTTTTAAACCTAGGTTTCCATGTATGCTGCTGCTTGCTCTCTCTTATCACAGGCAACCATTCGGATAGAAATGAAGCTGAAAGTGTTTGGGCCAGAATTTGCAAGTACCCAGTGGCAGGACTGGAGCAGGTTCTGGAATGGTCAGAGATGATTACTGGGTCAATGAGATTGATCTCAATTCTTTCCTGACATGTAGTTCAGTTTGATCTTAGAACAGTGCTTCTCAAACTTTAATGTGCATATGAATCAACTTGGGGTCTAGTTAGAGTGCAGATTGTGATTCAATAAATAAAGGGTGGGGCCCAAGATTCTTCATTTCTAACAAGCTCTCAGGTAACAGGACTAGCCCACATGTATTGCATCGGTCAGAGGGCACAACCAGGTCCTAAAACAAAGGACTCTCTTCACTGAGAGGTAGTGCCAGAAGTAATGTATTTTAGTAGCTGGTGAGGCCAGGACCCGGAGGGTGAACAATGAAGATCAGCTGTGGCCAGCAGAGGGAAGCAGAGGGCAGGGTAAATTGCAATAGCTCCCATAAACCAAACTCACCCCAAAGACAGTCCAATACATTTCAAAACAGTGCATGAGTGAGAAAACAGTTGGACTACTACCATTTGTTCAACCCCAGGTCTCAGATAGGTCCTTCCTATTTTTATGCCTTTGTTCAGAATGTACACTCAGCCAGTACTTGGGGGAATGTAACCCCAGTACTTGGGAGGCTGAGACAGGAGGATCACAGGTTCGCAACCAGTCTCAGCTACTTAGTGAGGCCCTCTGCAACTTAGTGAGACCCTGTTTCAAAATAAATAATAATAAAAAATAGGGCTGGGGGTGTAGCTCATTAGAATGTCCCTGGGTTCAATCCCAAGTACCACAAAAAAAAATGTACACTCAACCAGCAATCCTCTTCCCTCCCATGTCAGCCTGACAAAAGATTGTTCATCTTTCAGTACCCAGTTCTAAAGTCTTATGCCATTTTTTGAACACCCCAACTTAAAATAAGTATTGTCTCCTCTAATGTCATTTGTTTATAACTTTGCTCTTATCATGTTTCCCTTTTTCTACCTTCCATTACAGATATTCTATATTTGATTTATTCTCCCTACTAGAATGGAAGCGAATTAGTGGTAGTGTTGCGGTCATAACTATTTCTGATTTTCTCACAGTCTTTAATAAACACGTGCTCAACTGAAAAAAAAGAAAACAGTTGGAAAAGCAAAAGGGTGAGAAAACCAGCATCATGGGGAAGATTTCATATGGACCAGAATAAACGCCAAAAGCAGCACTCTAGCAGTGGAAAGAACACCAATCGAAGGCAGGAGATCCGATTCAGACACTAAAACTAGAGCTCTGGACTTGGGCCAGCCACTTGCTGACCACCAGCCTGGACTTCTCATCAGTAACACAGGAGGAATGGGAAGGGGACTCTCTATGGGTGTTTCCACACGTTACATCCTGTGAGTCAGTAGCTCTTGATCAGACTGAGGAAACTGGAAGAGTCCATAGATTATAGACAAAGGATGAGGAGTCAAAGGGAAGACTGAATCCATAGAGAGACAGCTGGTCACCAACAAGGGCCAGGCCCAAGGGGGCACATGCATGGCAGTGACTTGGTTAGGGATTAGTGGAGGCTTTGGGTTTTTATTAATTTTTTTTCTTATCAAAGAGTACCTGCAAATGGTCAAAAAGCCAAATAGAACTGAACTTATGACTGAAACAGGTGTCCTCTGACCCCTTATCTATACCCCCACTCGCAAAATATTGTCTTCAAAATCTTTTACTGCTTTTTCTCCAGTTTGCTCCATATTTGTTTCATTTTATTTTTATTTTTTTGTGATACTGGGGATTGAACCCAGGGGCATTCTACCTCCGAGCTACACCTCCAGCCCTGTTTTTTATTCTTTACTTTGAAACAGGGTCTCACTAAGTTGCAGAGGGCCTCACAAGTAGCCGAGGCTGGCCGCGAATCCAATCCTCTTGTCTCAGCCTCCCAAGTACTGGAATTACAAGCGTGCGCCACCACGCTGGGCTTGCCTCCATATGTATTAATGCCTAGTATAATCCTATCACTGGATTCATTAGATACTGGCTTTTTACTATGTAGAATTAGGATATTAGTTCAATTATACCATCTCTTCCCCTTCACTATTCCCCAAATATAATTTATCTTATTTGGGGAATCATATTTTCATTCACCATTTCCATATTATAATCTGTGTAGATATTATTCAATAATACGTCAAGTCATATACTATAATTACATATAATGTTTTTGTACAACTTTTAGTTTATCTGGGAATTAACAATTTTTCTATTTTTTCATTTGCTTAGTTCACTTTGATCATCCGACTATGTTTTGTTGTCACTTAAATGTTTCTTTTGCCCAATTATCTCATTCCTGAGTATTTTATGATTTCCATTGCTCTTTCATAGTTTTGGTCAATTTCTTAATTTCTTTGAGCTTATTTTGAAACATTAGGTTACAATTGTCAGCACATTTATCTGGAATCTTTCATTGAGTATGGATAGTATTCTGCTTTGAATGTGACTCACCCGCAATCCTTTTCTGTTGCTCATTTTTTTCAGACAGATGGGTTTTACTCTTCTTTAGGGGGCAAGGGTAAGGCTGGATAGTTTGTCTAGGTCCAAAGCTCTAGAATTCCCTCTCTTGTTGCTTTTAAAGAGACAAATAAGTGGCCTGGAACTTGCTGAGATGGTCCCGCCCCCTCTCCTCTCCAGTTCTCATTGGAAGTTCTCCTCTGTTGTATTATTATTCCTACTCTCAGCTTGGATTCTACTCCCAGCCATTTCCCTTCAGTGCAGGACTTTGCCTCTGGAAGGAGCTTTGGCTTTCCAGGTTTCTGGAGTTTGTAGAATTCAGACTATACCAGACCCTCCCCCACTCACTGGAGTCACAGATTCAACTCAGACTCAGGTATGGAAACTCCAACCCTGTGTTGTTTTCACCATGAGCCAGAAAAGCATGGTGCTGGCTTCCCCCTGCTCATCACATGCCACCCTGGAGATTTCTTGAGTATGTGTCACTTCAGAGGCAAAGTCTGGAGGGATTCAGGGTAAGGGACAGCAGCATAATTTGTGAATCTCCTTGAATCCCCCTCTGCACAGAAACGGTCAGCCCTACGATTAACCTTGAGTGTTTACATTTTTACTAGTATTTCTTCAGAAATAGACAACTCATTGGATCGTGGTTTGAGATTCCGTCCTCCATGTGGCCCAGTCAGAGTACTGAGCTGGAAGTGAGTCTGTGACGCTGGGCTTACACACCCCACTCTGAACCTTGGGCTCACCATTTGAAATACAATAAAGAAAAATACCTACCTCGTGGAGCCATTGAAATGATGAGATGAGGTGGAAGTCCAGACATAAAATTGCCTCTATGACTTAACCTCATATGTAAGCAAGTATTTATAAACTATGAAATGGCATGCCAATATTCATTATTTCAAAACAGATTTATGAAATATGTGAAAATCTGTAACTGTGTGTGTGTGTGTGTGTGTGTGTGTGTGTATGTGTGTGTGTTACTGGGGATTGAATTCTGGGGCATTCTACCTCTGAGCCACACCCCAGCCCTTTTATTATTATTATTATTGTCATCATTATTATTATATTATTATTACTATTTGTTTTGAAATAGGGTCCTCTCTAGGTTGCTGATAGTCTCCTATGTTGTTGAGACTGTGCTCAAACCTGTGATCCTCCTGTCTCAGCCTCCCAAGTCCTGGTATTACAGGCATGCACCACTACATGCCACTAACTTCGCATTTTAATTGCACCAATATGTTGTTTTTTTCTGTCTTTTTCCACCAAAATGTAGGCTTCATAGGAACAGTGATTTTTGTCATTTTTGATCAATGCCATATCCTCACTGCCCAGGACAGTGCCTGGCACATCAAAAGCTCTTAATAAATACTTGATTGATAAATGAATGAATGGTCTGTGCTAAAGATATTATGCAATGGACAAAACAAATGAGCAACCGTTAAATTATTAGGTTGTTGTACAACGTGCTCTGCCAGCCTCTTTCTTTCAGCATCTCAGTTTGCTTTGCATTCTTGCCTAAAAATAGCTCTGGCTCCCCTGCCGCGAAGAAGGCAGTCAGCAACACCGGCAGAGCCAGAATTGGCTAGTGCTGAAAATGTGACAGTACTGACCCAAAGTCCCTGTCCTCCAAGCCAAAATATAGAAAGCTTGTAACACCATGCATCGGAGCAGGCCGGGAACAAGAAGCAGCCCTGTCTTGCTCCTGCTGTGTTTCTAGGGGCCTGGCAGTCTGTTTTTAAGTAAATAGACTTGCCCTAATGGAACAATCTATCAAATAATCTGGCCTGCTTGGGGGGGGGGCGGGGGGAGGCGCAGCACTGCTCTCCTCTCCCTTGGGAGCCATTCATTTGAGGAGGATAATAAACGAGAGCGAGCAGAAGCCTGCAGTAATGATACTCAGCGCAGGAACAATAATAGCATGTGGCTTAGGATGGGCTCATCTCAACTCAAGGTGGGGATGGGTTTGTGTGTTAAGTAGCCACCTCTTTCCACCTGCGAGAAGGAGCTGGCAAGCACACGACCATTACCAAGAGACAACTAGTGGGTTTGATAAGAGCAGGGTGGTACAACCAACAGATTAATGAGCACGAGTTTGGCCTCTACAGGTTTTCTCCATCATTGCTAATGGAGGGGTGTCAAAACCACCAATCTGCTTCCTCACCACACAATACTTGATAAATGAGTAACATCTTTATATCATGAGAGCTACGGGTGAGGCACGGGGTGTGGGGGTGGGGCAAGAAATTACCAGATACCCACAAGCAGACTCATATTTTAGACTTTACTCACGATACTCGCAATGACACAAAGAGAGGGTGCAGGTGTAGTTTAACCCTTTTAGTTTGTGCCAGAACCTTGAATTCTTTGGAAAGAAGAAAGGGATTTAACGCAAACTACAAACACTTTAATCAGGTGGCTTTCTTCGCATACCATGAAAGCATTTTGAAACATTCGAGCAAAAAAAAAATCCTTATTTTCTGAAAATATAACCTATTAAATACCAAAGACGCTGCCAGGCCAAGTCCCATCAAGTAACAAGGCACAATAAGAAGCTTAAAAAGGGTTAGGATTGAATTACATTTGTATGAATAAGCTCATTTTTGTTTCCCAGGTCTCAATCCTTAAATGATCCTACCTCATGTATGGAAGGTGTCTCCTCATCAAATTATACATTAATGTTCTCAGTGTGGGTCCCAAGGGAACCCAAAATTTCCCCAGGGCTCACTAACCTTTAGAGACAAATAACTACATCAATAGCAGCAATTCAAATTTTGCTGGTAAGCCTCTCCCCTCGCCCCCTCCAGGCGTTCCTGAGGCTCCTTGATGTGTCTCCCACGTGCAGATGGGAAGCCGGAGCCTGCTCCCTCCACCTGAGTACAGGTGCTGCTCTGCCGCTGGCTCCTCCCGAGTGGACGCCCTTCCCAAATGCCGTTCTTGCTCCTGTGCTGTTGCCAAACTCCCAAATATGCAAAGTGCACCCGGTGCCAAAAGATGCACATCCCTTTTGGAGTCAGAGCCATGCTGGTCCCAGATCCCCACCGCCATGTCACACTTTTTCTTGAGCCCTGACCAGTCTGACCTGTCCCCTTTGTGAAAGCACCCTCATATGATTTTGCCTTCTACTCCTCTTTTCTCTCATCGGAGACCTAGACCAAGATCCTGGGAATGGAACAAGGCCCCCTCTCTTCCGTCACCCTACCAGGCACAGGAGTCTTCTTTCAATAATATACTGACTCAATCAATTATCGACTGGACAAATGACTGAATAGCTAAGTTATTATTGGACTATAGGATTTATTTCTTAAAATTATTTCATGATAATAGTTTTTGTTGCCAACCCAACCACAATAGGAGAACAGCTGTTACTGAATGCATAGGTATTAGATGCTACATTTATAATCATTTAACTCTCAGTAACACTAGGAGAGATACACCACAACTCATTTTATGACAAAAAGAGCAAACCAAGGTTGAGAGAAAAATCAACTTCCTTGCCAAGTATCACAGAGCTTGAGAGTTAAAGAGTCAGGATTCATAACCCAGGTTCTTGAACAACCCTGACTTATTTTGCTCAGCAAATACTGCTGCCTTATGTTTCCTAAGTAGAGAGCCTGTTTTTGTTATCATTTGTTCATTTGTTTGTTGTTGTTTTTTCTAATATCTCCATAGGGATAGGGGTCAAAATTATTGTTTGGGAAAAAAATGAAGTTACAGGCCAAACATCATGACAATTTTTTTCTCTCCTCTGCCATCTTCACTTTGCCAAAATAGGAAACAGATAAGAAAATCTGGAGAGAATGTAGTACAACCCTCGCTTTATCCTTCTATTATGTGGCCACTGGACCACAGAACAGAGGTCCCCAACCCCAGCTGCACAGGAGAATCACCGGGGAGCTTTAACAGTTAATTCCAGCATGTGGCCCATCCCAGAACAACATAATCAGAAGTTCTGGTGGTGGGCACAGACGTTGGTATTTTGTCATGCCATCAGTTGATGCTAGAGTGCTATGGAAGTCCTTGCAGCCAGTGTGTGACACCTGTCATCTGTCAGAAAATGATACAAGGGTTTGGATGAAACTGGCCACCTTCACTTTAAGCGGCATAGATCTTGCTTGCATGAAACCGCATCCTAGAATATCCTGGTTGAAAGTGACTGGGAGGCTGTGGTTGGGCCTCAAACCTCAACCTCAAAGCCAAGAAACATAGACTAGGGAGTAAGTCAACCTCAGCCCAGAGATCCTCCAAAGACTCTAAAGCTTCTTCAACTGTTAGGTCAAGTCCTTGTGGTTTTGTTGTTGTTGTTTTGGTACCGGAGGTTGAACCCAAAGGCATTCTACCTCCAAGCTACACCCCCAGCCCTATTTTATTTTTTACTTTGAAATAGGGTTTCGCTAAGTTGCTAAGGGACCTTGCCAAGTTGCTGTGGCTGGCCTTGAACCTGCGACCCTCCTGTCTCAGCCTCCCAAGTATTGGAATTACAGGTATGTGCCCGGCTCTGTTAAGTCAAGTTGTATGATATTAAAAACTTAGTTATAAAACATAATGTAATAGAGTAGAATTCATACTTGTTTGTAGCTAACAAGCCATGATAGTAGGTAGATAGTGTTGGTTATACAAATAGTAGTAATAACACAAGTTAAGTATTTA
Organism: Glis glis; assembly: GCA_004027185.1. Taxonomy (NCBI): domain Eukaryota; kingdom Metazoa; phylum Chordata; class Mammalia; order Rodentia; family Gliridae; genus Glis; species Glis glis. Next base: position 19,196 of record PVJS01008415.1, read on the forward strand.
AGATAGTAAGTTTAGAATAATAAAAGATGTAAAAAAAGTCTGTTCACTTTTTATTATGTGCATTAATCAGGCACAATAAAATTCTTGTAATCCACTTTCTCCCTATAGATGGCAACATCTGTACTTCACTGCTTTGGGGAACAAATGAAACCCTGTGAAAATAAAAGTGTACTTTGAAGATGGGAGAAAATAAAAGAACTAGATTCAATAGTAATTTTTCATAAAAACTTAAAGCATTTTTCAAAACTACCAAAATTCCTTAAACCCACCTGCAATTGTAAAACTCCCTCTGTTCCTCCACTCAGGAACTCCTGAGCTGCCAGATCTCAGGGGATGACTTGGAAATTCCTATTCTGAAACCCCTAGAAAAGCCCTGAAGTCTTGTCCTCTCTCCTCTCCAAGAAGCGCAGAAGGGCAGCCTCCCCAATCCAGGGCAGGCGAGCTGGCTCAGCCCCACCCTTTTGAACAGACACAAACCTCACTTCTCATTCCACTGTCGACAGCACAGAACAGTGTAAACTAAAGTCCCCTTCACATTTATTCATGCAGTTCAGCTCCTGCCCTGCTGATGTTCCAAAGCAGACATGCAAGTGCCCAGAGACAATTAAATCATGATTCATCCTCCAGAACGCCTGCTAAGGCAGGCTGCCTGGCTGTGAGTAAAAACATATTTTCGCAGTAGCTGATCTTTTCCTTTGGTTGAGGACCAAGTCAGACTAGGCATGGCTTTGAAGTTATTTCTGTCTCGGTGGATTAGAGGTATCAAAAGAAGCAGCTCCACAAACCTTTTAACAAATATTTACAATTCTGCACTAAACAACCTCCTTTGTACCTTAACCTTTACTGTCTTGTGAAATGCTTGCCAACCTCCCTGCCAAACTCATGCACTTGCCAGAGAAGAGAGGGCAGCAGCTCAAAGAAAGTGAAGTACAAAACAGTAAGGCATCCACTCCCCTCGCCCTGAGGAGAAACAGCATCTGTTTGTGCTGACCTGGCTGCAGAGATGGATCCCCTTCCCCAGTCCTCCATCCTGCCCCACACCCCAGGCAGGCCCTGCCCCCTAGTCAGATTTCACTTGCTCAGCCGGGATGTTGAGGGAACCCAAAGTTTTCAGAAGTCCCAAAGGGTGACTCTTCTCCAGTGCAGAAATGACACAAAATGATGAGCTCCACTGCAAAGGAGATTAGTGGTGAGGATACTGATGTTTTCTTCAGTTAGAAGACTATGACGCATCACATACTTATAGTAAGCCTCCTCATTGGAGGTTTGCAAATGAAAATGCTTATCACAGAACACTTCAGTTGCTTCTAAAGTGCTGGAGGGACTAGTCGAATGAAGGGCCCTGACATCCTTTCTCTTTTTAAGACTCCTCACTGTGAACACGAGGACTTCAGAATAAAAATCGTTGGAGAATAAAAGGATGAATGAAAGAAGCAGAAGGTGGCATACCATAGTTGATGGGATGGAGAAGAGCAGCAGTCCACGTCCTCACTCTTGTCTGTCCCGACTGCCTCAGTGCCCTTGCTATGCCCCTGTGGAGTCAGACCCCCAACAAGATCAGTAAAGAACCCTTGAGAGGGGAGAGAATTAGTGAGGTCCCCCAGGGGGCTTCAGACAGCAACAGAGAAGTCCCCAAAGGAAGGGAGAGCTTGAGAGGAATGGATGGCAGCTGCTGGCATAACAGCCACCAGGGTTTGTTCATGACGTCCCAAGACATGGAATCCAGGGACCCCCAGAACTTAGAGAGAGACGGAAGCCCCACAACAGTGATAGAGGTAAGAGTCAAAAGCACATGCTGCACTGCTAACAAGCACCACCTGCTGTTACCTCCAGCTGCTGTGGCCCAGGAAATACAACTTAGAAGTGCATGGACTCAGAAATTTGGTGGCAAGGATCATGGTCAGGCATTTCATTCATTCATTCAAAAAATGCTTTTATTTCAAAGCACTGTGTTAAGTACACTGCAAAATAAAAATAAACAGGTCCTTGCCATCTAATCACTAACAAGTACACGAGTATCTATAATACAAGTTAGAAATAGGTAAGTTTCATTATATAGTCACAGATCGAGTTGTATTGATGCTGGTGGGAATGAGAGTTGATCCCTGAATTGGGGGAGCTAGAAAGGCTGAGGGCTGAGATAGAATCAGTGCATGCAAGCTGGCACAGAAGATCCTCTTGGGGAGGAACTGTGAGCATGGCATGGAGGAGGGAAAGATCAGACATACATTTTTTTAAAATAAATGATTGCATTTGACCAGGCAATGGTATATAGGACACAATAGGAAATGTGGTCAGAAAAGCTGGATAGTCGGGAAATGTGGGGCCAAGTGTGCCAGTTCAAGGAGCCTGATCTTCAAGCTATAAAGTGATGGGAAGTCATGAAAGACTCCTGAGCAGGGGAGTGAGTTGATACAACGGTGACTTCAGGAAGGTTAATCTTTGTTTAGTATCCAAGAAAACTCGTCTACGGGGCCAAGTTCATAATCAAACTTTATCGTAACTCCTACACAAATGGTAATATTTAGTAGTGTGAACAAGCAAGAAGATCATCAAGTTTTTAATCTCAGATGTATTTCTTCCCATTGCCCAGAATACTCTCCTGGGCTACCAACTTTGTTGTGTGCTTAGAAAAACAGTGAAAACTCATGTAAATGACAGCTATGCCAATCATAATTAAGGTCTGCCTGCTGGAGAGTGGGGCAGGGCAGAATAAAACACTTCTCAGTCACTCTTACCCACAAGGGGCACATTCTCCAGGAAGCCTTCCTACTGTCCCCTGATCTTTCCTCACCTAAGATGGACTTAGGGACTTCCTTTCACAACCCACAAATCCAGGAGAACAGTCTTAATTTACTCCAACAACTTACAAAGTAATTAATGCACAGTCTTCCTCCGGAAAATTGGCAAAAATATCTTTTTCTGAATGGGCATTTTCCTTGCTAATTGTGTAAAAATAATAATAGCACATGAACATCGTGAGTCTTATTTTGAAGCATTAACCATATAAGAAACTCAATATAGTATATTTGTACATTTGAAGAATATGAAACAGGAACAATGTCCTCTCTCCATGAAACACCTGTTAGTCATACTGGAACATAATAATCTCTGCTTATAGAATACACTTCTATAACTCCTATAACAGTTTATGACCATTTGCTTTTAATTTCAAATTTGCTTTGTAATTTAAAATACAAAGAGTGACTTAAAATTAAATATGAAGTTTTTCTCCTTTTGAAAATGTAGAAATGTTATTTCAGCAAAATATTCCTTTCAGAAAAATATATACAAGCAAAATGAAAAGATAAATACCAGAATTAAATACCCCATTAAAAGATAATGCAGTACTTGGGAGGCGGAGACCGGAGGATCCGGGTTCGTGGCCAGCCTCAGCTACTTACTGAGGGCCCTCCACAACTTCGTGAGACCCGGTTTCAGTAAAGGATAAAAAAAAATAGGGCCGGGGGTATAGCTCAGAGGTAGAACGCCCCTGGGTTCAATCCCCGGTACCACAAAAAAAAAAAAAAGATAATGTATCTGTTAGTAAATAGTATTTTATTGTAAAAAATATGCCATAATTCATTTATCCTGCATGCTTTTGCACATTTAGATTGCTTTTAACTTTTCAATTTTAAAAGCAGAAATTTGAAGTTGATATCTAAATATTAATTTAAATTTGTAATCATTTCCTTGGGACAAATTTATGGAAGTCTAATTTCTTGGTCAAAGGGTGGACATATTTTAAATGTTTTTGATGAGTATTGAAAAATCTTCCAAAAATTCTAAACATTTAATATCCCTCCTGCAATGAATAAAAGTGGCTATTTTCTTTAAAACCAGATATTATTATTATTATTATATCTTATTGTTTGCTTATTTGCCAATGAAAATATGGTTTATTTGCCTTAATTTGCCTTTAGTCACTGATACTGAATATTTTGTAATATTATATGTGTGATTTCTCCTTTTTTTTTTTTTTTTTTTTTTGCGGTACCGGGGATTGAACCTAGGGACGTTCTACCTCTGCGCTACATCCCCGGCCCTATTT
>PVJS01008415.1:23346-41554 GCA_004027185.1 Glis glis
CTGGCCATGAACCCGGATCCTCCGGTCTCCGCCTCCCAAAGTACTGGGATTACAAGCGTGCGCCACCACGCCGGGCTTCAGACTTTTTTATTCTTAACAACCCTTTATAGATATGCTGCAAATATATATTTTAATATCTGTTCTATTTTATTGTTTTTGTAGTGTTTTGATATAGAGAAGTTAACTTTGGGAATAATTAATCTATCTACCTGTCTCTTTTCTCATTTCTGGATTTGGTGTCAAGTTTTAAAAATCTAGCACCCTCACAATTATAAAAATACTCATCAAAATTTATCATACTATTCTTATGGATCTGGCATTTAGATTTCTTTAACCCATTTGGAATTCACTCTGGTACGTGGTTGCTGTAGTTTAGATATGGAATGTCCTCCAGAAAGCTCATGTGTTGGCAATGAAGAAATATTCAGAAGTGAAATAACTGTATCAGAGCGTTAAGCTTATCAGTGAATTAATCCATTTGAAGGATTAATGATTTGAATGGGCTCACTGGGTGGTAACTGTAGGCAGGTGGGCAGTGGCTGAAGGAGACAGGTCACTAGGGACATGGTCTTGAGAATGGTATCTGTCTCTAGTCCCTTCCTGTTGCTCCCTCTGCTTTCTGGTTGCCACGAGGTGAGCAGCTATCCTCCTCCATGCCTTGTCACCATGATAAATGCTTTGGAGATGCCAACCATGGACTGAGCCTCTGAAACAGTGAGCCCAATTAACCTTTCCACTTCTAAGTTGTTCTTGTCAGGTTTTTTGGTCACAGCAATGGAAAAGTTAACTAAAACAGTGGTGATAAAGGACTGGATTTTTTCCCTGTGTATTTTGAAAATAGTTATACAGTCATCCCAAAAGTAATTAGCAAAAAATTCATACTTTTTTAAACTATTTTCCCCATTTAATTGCATACCAAATTTTTATGGATGGAATGGATTAAACTGAGGTTTTTCTATTTTTTCTTTTGATCAGTATTCCATTCCTCAGCCAATAATATGCATGTTGTTTTAGTTTTAAAACACTGTGTTACTCAGCACAGAGAATCAGAGACAGAGAAAGAGAGATAGAGATAGAGATAGAGATAGAGATAGAGATAGAGATAGAGAGAAAGAGAGAGAGAGAGAGAGAGACCCACCTCTGAGCATATGAGACTTTGGGGGATCCAAACCATAACAAATACCCTACAATATTTAGCATGTTATGATGAGTTCTTCATGATTGGCTTGTTGAGTTCAAATAAGAACTGTGTTAGTCTCACTGATTTGTCTTTAACATTCTTCAATTTATTATGAAAACTTTCAACCATACACCAGGCATGGAGAATAGTGAACATCAACACCCACATATCTACCACCCACTCAAGGCTTTAAGCATTATCCATAACATTGATGCCTTTTGTACCTTTGCAAATCACCTCCCCCAAAAAAGAGCTGACCACAATCCATCACTGTCCTTCATATTTGTTATTCTCTATTTTATTTATACCCCAAATACATATGCATGAATTTCTAATAAATATATATAACTGTTTAGCATTTTTAAAAACTTTGTATAAGTATCATAGTGTAATATTCTTGCTTCCCATTTTTTTTATTTTTGTTGTTCCACCTCATGTTTGTGAAGTTTATGTAATTGATTGTGTAGGTCTGGTTCCTTCGTTCCCATTGCTTCATAATATCCCATTGTATAAGTTAAATATCATTTGGATTATTTATCCACTGCCTCTAAATGAGGATGTTTGTTGTTTCCTTTGTTATGAGCATTCTTGTTCCTGTCCCCCTAAATATACATAAGTTTCTTGAGAATATATCTTCATGAGTAAAATTGCTGAGTTGTAGGATGTGCACATCTTCCATTGTACATTAGGAATTGTCCAGTTGCGCTCCTGAGCAGTCAAACACTTAGTTTCCTATAGTCTCCATCACTCCAGAGCCTCATCAGCTTTTAGTATGTTCAGGTTTTTAAACTTGAATACACTAATGAATCTGAACAATTCATTTTTCAAGATAAAGTTTAGAATTTTGTCAAGTTCTAAAATAAGTAACTCATTGAGATTTTTAATAGACTTTTTAGCCTCACATATTAATCTGGGAGAATCAATAGCTATATAATCTGAACCCTCCTCATTTCAGAACATGACTTTCCTAACTTTTTGGCCTCTCCATAAAGTTTTGCACCTTTTCATAGTCTTTAACATTTCTTAAGTTAATTCATATGCATTGCATATGTTTTTGCTATTGTGAATGAACTCTTTTTTTCAAAAGGGTAATTTTTAAAGCCAAAATTTTACTTTATTCTTTTATTGACATTGAATTTAAGTAGATTAGTGCCCCCCAAAAGATGGAAAATATGTTAAGAACAAATAGCTGAGCACATCCATAGCATTATCTAAAATGTCAAATAAAAGGTCAGCACTGAAATTAAATTTCAGCACCATTATAAACACTGCTGGTCCCCGTCATCTGATCTGCCCCACTCTCCAGAGTCCTTGTTGTTTTCTAATTCAAGTTTCTAGTTGTTTTTCAATGGCCCCTCCTCACAGGCTGGTAACCATGGGGTGATCTAGAATTCATCACACAGAACCATGGCAAGATATGGGCAACTAAGGCCTGTCCTCCCTAGGGCTATTTGCACCACTTTGTAACACCTAATTTTCCCTAGCAGTGGTAAGAACAAGGCTTAGCCCTCAGCTTTAACTATAACCTCAAGCCCCAAGGACACCAGGAGAATGGGAGTAAGAAGGGGGCTTCTCCGTTTGTGCCCTCCCTTTCTGTCTGAGCATCCACCTCTTCATCTATATGAGTTATCAGGCACCTATGATGGGTCAAGGGCTGGTTCTAATGCTGTTAGTAAGTGAGGGAGTGTTATAAAGCCTAGGACATGGCTCCTGCCCTTGAGGAGCATAAACCTTGCTGGAAAGATGATTAATGAGCATGCAGAATTAGAGAACAACTCAGCACCAATAAAGAGTACTTCCTGCCAAGTGTGGTGGTACACACCTGTAACCCCAGTACCTGGGAGGCTGAGACAGGAGGATTGCAGGTTTGAGGCCAGCCTCAGCAACTTAGCAAGACCCTCAGCAACTTAGCAAGACCCTGTTTCAAAATAAAAAAGGCTGGGGTGTAGCTCAGAGGTAGAATGCTGCTGGGTTTAATCCCCAGCACTACCAAAAAAAAAAAAGAGCATTTTCATTTTTTTCTATACTACTCTCAGATATATCCAATGATGGATGGACAGAAGGATAGATATAGAGATTTTTAAAACATCTGGAACATTTTAGTTTCTGTGTTGCTCTGTGAATGGGAACAATGTGAAATATTCTTTTGCTATCATAACTGGATAGAGAACCTGAAAAGATTCTGCTACATCACAGCAGCAATGGCCAGGTACAAAGGATACCACTATTTCCCTCTGAGCTCTGAGTGTCTCTCCTGCGGTCACCACTCACTGTCCCTCACTTCTGACTCAGTTCCCTGTCTGGGGTTGTTTTGGACACCACCAGACAAGTTGAGTATCCAGACCCTTTTAAGAAATCACTGATGTGAAATAGTAAACTACTTCTCAGAATTTTGAAAGGAGTAGAGAAAAAGTCCAGAACCCTGTGTACCTGTAAACCCTGTGTACCTGGGATTAATTTTACCTCTGTTCTCAAAAAGAAAAGAAAATTTGTTCCACCCTCCAGCCCACTGTTTCAGGATGACCCTTAAAGTAGCATCTAGTGAGAGAGAGATTAGTCTGTTCACTCGTTTTGCATTGTGGTGTGCATTATTAAAGATCTAAATACAAAAGATATACACACAGTCTGGGAGATTAAAAGTAAATTGCAAGCTATTTTCATTCTTCAGGAGGAATTAATAGTATCACATTCCTTAATCTTTTATAGAGGGTTTATAGAGTACTTTCATAAATATGATCCCCTTTAATTCCACAACAACCCAGTCTGGTAGACTGAGCAGGTAGTATTATTCCCATCGAATCCATAGATCTTAGGGCTAGATGGGACTTGAAGACTATCCTGAAGATAAAAATACAGGTTCAGAGAAGATAACTGAAGCCACACTTCGGGTATAGTTGGGACTAGAAAACCTAGTCATAACTCCCAGCCTTGTTGGTTTCTTGATACCATAATACCACATCCATATCAATTGGGAAAGTTGAAAGTGGCCATTTAGTTGCAGGTAACTACAGGGAAGAAAGGAAGGAAAGAAGGAAAGAAGGAAGGAAGGAAGGGAGGGAGGGAGGGAGGGAGGGAGGGAGGGAGGGGTTTCAGTTGTAGAATGTCTCTGTTTTATGACCACAGCAGCTGAGACCCTCACATTCAAGGCTATGAGAATATGAAGTATAAAACCACTTAAACCTCCTGTCGTTTGTGTGCCAATGTTACAGCTGACATAGAAGTGACCCGTTCTCCATTCAGCCTGTCCAACCACAAGGGAAACTGGTTCCCAGTCAATGGACCCCACTTGGATTTCTCAGGGGATGCCTAGGTCTAGAATTCCAGAATCTCTGAGAATGAAAGTATTATGGTTTGGATCTTAAATGTCTTCCAAAGCTCATCTGTTTGAAGGCTTGATGGCACTATTGGGAGGTGATGGAAACTTCAAGAGTGGGTTCCAAAGTAGGTCTTTGGGGGCACATCCTGGAAGGTTATATTTAGAACCCCAGCCCCTTACACTCACTCTCTCTCTCTCTCTCTCTCTCTCTCTCACTCTTTCTCTCTCTCTTTCTCTCGTTGCTTCCCAGCTGCCATGATGTGAGCATCTTTGCTCCACCACAGGCGCCCCACCATGACATCCTGTCTCACCACAGGCCCAGAGCGACAGGGCCAAGTGACCCTAGACTGAAACCTCTGAAACTGTGGACTGAAATAAGTCTTTCCTCTTTATAAGTTGCTTTATCTCGGCTATTTTGTCACAGCAACAGAAAGTTAACAAACACAGGTTATTTCTCTGGCTGACTCTGATACATTAGTTCAAAATCTTAATACCCCATTAGAACAAACTCCACCTAGAATAGAACAAAATTTTTCAATTTTCACCCAGAATCAAATCCATAGGATATGTTCAGAATAGGGATAACTCTCCAGCTCTAACCTCCAAGGACATTTGTGTGAACCCATCAGATATATTAACAAGGACAGAGCCAAGGAGAAAACCAAGGGAGGAAGGTAGGCGGGGGCCAGACATTTCATCCAGAGGCCTCCAGGTCTACTTTCATAGGAGACAACTGACATGGGAAATGCAAAGGGGAGACGGGCTGCCCAAGCGTCCTACCCCAACCTCTCTCCCTTGCCGGGCAAGGTAGTGTGTGGCCGCCTAGCTAAGCTCTACTTGGCAAGCCTTCAGCCATTTGGAACAGACAACTGGGTCACCATGTCCCTGCGACATCAACACTGTTCAGACACCGGAGCAAGTAAGACAGGAATTTGATCCAAAGATTGGTTTTGGAGAGCCAGACTGGAAGGCTGAGCCCCTGAAAAAGATCTGTCTAGCCAGCTGGCCAAAATAAATACATGCAAAAATAAAAGAAAAGGGGAGAAAAGCAGATTATGAATAGTTTTTCCAGACATGCAATTCTAAACCAAAGTCCAGATATGCACTTTAGACAAAAAAGTGCCCTAGTCTTTTGAACTATTTCATCTTTGAAAACAACCTTATTTTATTTTGATTCAAAAAGCTGACATAGAATGATCGAAGTTTATTATTCTGAACATTAAAGCACATTAATATAAGGCTGAAGTGCACATCAGTTGATTATTACTCATATAAAACATGCATAACTACTTTCCATATCCTGGCCATTACCATTTTAAATTACTGAAATCCATGTCCACAGTTTAAACCCTATTTCTTTTTTGAGGGGTAAACTTTTTTCAAATATTAATTTCAACAAACATGAATTAAACGCCTACTATGAGCTGTATATTCCATTACTGATTCAGGAATTTATTTTTATGTGGAGGAAAAGAAAAGGAGGAAGAAAATGAAATTCCCCAAAGGGAAATAAAGCTTACAAAAGACTTAAAGGTTTATAATGCTAATCTTCATGTGACTTAAAAAGTGCATATCAAAGAGGTTTTCATATTACCACTAAGAAAAGATAGGTATCGTTTTGTTTCTGCATCTAAGGAACATGGTTATTTTATTGTGTTCTAAAATGGTAGCATGTATTGGTTGTTTTCAATTACACAATCTCAAATAAAGACATCAGGGAAACAAAATTATTATGAATAATATATTAACTATTATGTGCTTAACAGAAATGGCATATCTAGTAAGTAGACCATTTAAAAGTATTCAATAGTTAGGAAATAATTCTTCTAAATCCCATAATATTATGTAAAATGGGAAGAAGATATTTTTATAATTAACTGCTATATTCACTTGTTCTAAGCATCTCGAGCCTTGGAGAGCAGAATGTTTACAGCCAATAATATCATCCATATCCTAAATAGCTTTTTAATGACACTGTTCTTCTTTGGTTAAATTATGTCACATAAAGCCTCCCAGAGAAATGAAGAAGAACACAGTAATGAACAAGACATATAAAGTCCCAAACTCTTTCTATTGCCTTGCCAATATGCTCATCTTCCTACCACTTTCAAAGAAGCCCCCTGACCTTTCTAATGAGCATCTTATGAGAATCCCAACTGTCATAAAAGGAACGAGATCTTATTAACCAAGAAAGTTCATTTCCCACATAAGCCTCACACATTAAATATTGCATAATCCATTCACAAGGGAGCAGGAAGGATCAATATTCTAAGTACAGTAATCTCAAGTAAGCTTAAATGAATGTTTTTATATTTGTATAGTAATGACATACTCTGAACCCTAAATTATGGGTAAACATATTAATACAAAGCATATAAATACTTTCCCTTACTTTTGACAATTTATTTAAACTATTAATTATGCCTTTGACGCCTGACCCATTTCCACGTGAATTATACTACAAATTAAAGTCACAGAAAATATGCCATTATTTAGGTACTACGTAGCATAACTAATTTTCTGTATCAAAGGGCATTTGCTCTTTTTTATTATAAATTAAAATATATTGGAAAGGTACTCAGAAGTGTCAATCTTTAACATATAACTGGCCCTGGTTACTACCTAATACTATATTTTTGTAGCCAAATAGCTAAAAATATCTTGGCTTGTAAACTCTGAAATCAAGGATGCACAGCTTACAGGGGATGAATAGTAGCAAGAAATTTGAAAGACAAATCCACTCTTGTACTAATGCTGCATCTATGTTTCATGTATTTAATCATGTCTTAGTAAGTACTTACCCACATCAATGGTTTGGTTTTGTGGAAAAGCTCAGATTAATTATGTTTCTCTAATAGTGTCTAGCACAATATGATGCCCATTCAATAAGAATCTTTGATGACAGTTATAAACCCCCAGGAGAATTCCCAGTTACCACAAGATGATCTTGTAAAAATAAAAAATTAACAAACTTATAACCATCAAAAAATTCCAGAATGGATTCGTCATTATTTCAAAGTCCTCATTTTTAGTCCAAATGAAATTCTTCTGAGAGTGCAGTTGCCTCTCAAGCCTGGAAAAGCAACCACAGATTTTTTTTTTTAGGGAGTCTGGGGTGGGCCCCGGGATCCTGCATTCCCATCACGCTCCCAGAGGAGGCAGGGGCTGGTCCAGGAAACACACTTCATATAGACAGAGTAGAGCAATATTTGACAAAATCAACAAATGTCATGAACACCTTACTGGAGTGTCCCTTAGATTTTAATGAGTTTCTCTGTAGAGGCGCATCCCAACACTTCCTGCCCTCTCAGCTAAATGAAAAATGGCCCTCTGTGGTGTGAAGGCAGATCCTTCAAGCCGAAGACAGGAAGCCCTGAATCTCTCATTAAAAGGAATTAAATGTATCCTTCACCCACCAAAAAATTCACATCAATGAAGCATCTACCCTACTCTATACACTCTCAGGCAAAGCAGAATTTAAAAGGCACAAGCTTAGCCCGGAGTGGTGGTGCATGCCTGCAATCCCAGTTTGGGGAGGCTGAAACAGGAGGATCGTAGGTTGGAGGCCAGCCTCAGCAACTCAGCAAGACCCTCAGCAACTTAGTAAGATCCTGTTTCAAAAATAAATAATAAATAAATAAATAAATAGATAGATAGATTTAAAGGGCTGGGGGTGTAGCTCAGAGGTAGAATGTCCCCAAGTTTAATCCCCAGTACCAAAAAATAAAAATAATTTTTTTAAAAAAGGTACAAGCTCTATGATTGAGGATCTTACAATCTGATCAAAGAGATGAAACATCTTCCCCCAAACACAAATAGCTGAGGACCCTCATAGAAGGAATCAGTGTCCAAGAAGAAGGGAAAAGCGAGGGTGGGGGCTGAGGTCACCCCCCTGAAGGAGGAGCTGGGCTGAAAGTTCAGAAATGGAGAGTAATGAACGACCCATGCACAGGAACAGATAGACATTTGGATGTTTTTGTCATGTTTTCATTTCTCCAACCAAAATTCTTCACATTTTCAGCATGCTTTATTGTTTTTTTAGAACCTCAAAGATCAAACTAGAGTTCTCAGAGTGAGGCTTCCAAGCCAGCAACAGGGCTAGCATCACCCAGGAACTCCATGCAAATGCAAGCTCTCGGCCCCATCCCCAGGGCCTGCTGAGTCAGAAACTCTAGAAAGGGCCTGTGTCTTAACAAGCCCTCCACAATGACAGCCATGGGACCGGACCTTGTCTGCCTCAGTGTGGGTAGGAACCTCCTTCGGAGCTTATTGAAATGCAGATTCCTGGACTCCCCGAGGAGAATCTGATATAGTACAGTTAACATGGGCCTGAAATGTGTGTGTATGTATATTTAGTGTGTGTGTGTGTGTGTGTGTGTGTGTGTTACTAGGGATTGAACCCAGGGACATCCTACCTTTGAGCTACATCCCCACCCCTTTTTGTTTTTTCTTTTTGAAACAGTGTCTCACTAGGTTGCTGAGAGTCTTGCTACTTGCTTAGTCTGTCCTTGAACCTGCGATCCTCCTATCTCAGTCTCCCAAGTGTGAAATGTATATTTTTAATAAGCATCCCAGCCTATTCTAACACAGGTGGACTACAGACCCCATTTCAAGAAGCACTGAGTTACAGTCTCAGAATTGGACAAAAAGAAAAGAAAAGAAAAAAAAAAAGGATAGGAAGAGAGTCCATAAATACAGATAGGAGAGGGAGAAAAGGAGTAAAATAGCTTAATGTTTACCAGTATGAAGCCATCCAGTAAGGAAAGGGTTTGATTCTGCTCTGGAAAGAAATGAGATCCAGACAGCTGATACCTAAGTAACTCACACATTTCATCAAGTTTGATGGACAGTTCCACAAGGATTGTTCAATAGCCATAAACAATTCCTCTTTTATAACAGAGGCCTCTGAGTATGACTCCTCTTGACATTACAAGTGTAGAGAAATTGCTGGAGTTCTTCCCCGCATGATGCCCAGGAATTCGATAAGCCACCGCTGCTTTTAAGAGACTGCCATTTATTGCTTGCGGGTCCCAGGAGAGCTTAATGGCAGAAATTACTCTTAAAACCTTGTCCTGTTCAGAGCGCTAGGTCAGCATTAGCAATTCCTTCCCATGCCCCTTCCTTTTCCTATAAACTTTCAGGAATAAATCTCAAAGTGACTTAGTATCCAGAAAGCAAAATTCCAGCTTAGGAGTAGCTATAACCCTACTGCCTGGTAAAGTTAATTATTAGGTGTTAAGGTTGAGTTCTATCTTCTAATCTTACTCATTTAAAAAAAAAAAGAAAGAATATTGAGAGCCAGGCATGGTGGCCCAGGCCTATAATCCCAGTACTTGGGAGACTGAGACAGGAGGATTGCAGGTTCAAAGTCAGCCTCAGCAATTTAGTGAGGCTCTCAACAACTTAGTGAGGCCCTGTTTCCAAATAAAAATTAAAATAATGCTGGGGGTGTAACTTGGAGGTAGAGCATCCTTAGGTTAAATCCCCAGTGCTGCAAAACAAACACAAAAGAAAAGATTGAATTGCCCAGTTGGTCCAGGTCATTCCAAACATAGGGTAAAATATGAAGTTCCTAAAGTCCTCAGGGAGACTCATAATTTCTGGAGTGCAAGGGACAGTGTGTCCAGGTCACACATCTCTTGGAGGCCGCTGACCAGCAATGCCTTTGTACAGAACCCAGGCCGGGTGCCTTTCCTCCCTATGCATTCAGGATCCTGGTAAAAAGCAGAGAGCCCGGGGTCAAACTGTTCCACCCCTTACTACAGATGTGACCTTAGGCAAATCACCCAGCCTCTCTCCACTTCATTTTTCTCAACCACAAAATGGGGATATTAATCACAGTAACTTCATGAGACAGTTGCAATTATTACAAAGATATTACATATAAAGCACTTAGAAAAGTTCTTGACACTTCGTAAGTGCTTACGGTTTTTGTTATTCCTTGTATTTTATAGAGCATAGAATGGATCAAAGTAGATATGAAGATGGCACTTAAAATATTAAATAAAAATACACATATCTTTGAATGTGCTTTGAAAGATGAATGACTATACATCTACAGATGGTCCCCAATTTATAATGGTTCTGCTTCAGATTTTTCAACTCTTACAATGGTGTGAAATCCACACACATTCATTAGAAACAGTAACTGGAATTTTAAATTTTTATCTTTTCCCCAACCAGAGAAATGCAGTATGACTCTGTCTCTCAAAGCTGGGTAGCAGCAGTGAGCCACTGCCCCCAGTCAGCCCCAGGGTCATAGGTGAAAAACCAAAGTCTACAGTGCACTGTGTTGCTCCACTAATATAGTCAGCAGATTCCATGTCTTCCATACATCTGCAACCTATGGTATTTTCAACTTTCAATGGATTTAACAGGACACACCTGCAGTTGGTCAAGAATACATTAGATTAAAGCCAGGCATGGTGGTGCACACCTGTGATCCCAGTGCATGGGAGGCTGAGATGGGAGAATCACAGGTTCGAGGCCAGCCTCATCAATTTAGCAAGACCCTTAGCCACTTAGTAAAACCCTGTTTCAAAATAAAAAATAAAAAAGGGCTGGGGGCATAGCTCAAAGCTAGAATGCACCTGGGTTCCATCCTCACTACAAAAAAAAATACATTAGATCAGAATATTCAGCACCTGGAAGAGAAGAGCATTTTTTTTTTATCATTATTCTGGTTTGTAGGCATTCCCATTCCAAAGTATTCCTGAAATAACGTTTCTCCAATTTCTTAGGTGGCCTGGGTTTTTATTGTGGCTCCATCCTGGAATGTGATGAGCCACCTAACCTATCTGGATTCAAGCTTCCTCATCTGAGAATTGGGCTAACAACTCGTTTATGAGTGCGGGGAGCACCTGCACTGGAAGCAGCCTCAGGGTGCAGGGTGGTACTGCACGGATGGAGACTGCCTTTATCCCATGGTCCTTTACACTAGAGAGTGGACAGATGCTGACCCATGGATCCACAGTGCACCCCAGAGCTGCCACCCAAAAAGGAGAAATGTCAGCCAGGCATGGTGGTACACGCCTGTAATCCTAGTACTTGGGAGGCTGAGACACAAGGATCACAGGTTTGCAGCCAGCCTCAGCAATTTAGCTAGGCCCTCAGCAACTTAGTGAGACCCTGATTCAAAATAAAAAATTAATTAATTAAAAGGGGTGTAACTCTGTGGTAGAACACTTCTGGGTTCAATCCCGAGAGGAGAGAGAGAGAGAAAGAGAGAGAGAGAAAGGAGAAATATCTCCAAAGTCTTGTTTTACCACTAAGATTCATGTAGATTTTTAAGGTTTTGTTTAATAACAGAGCAATATCTTTTAATGTAAAAATGTTTTAAAATATTTTCCAGTTCAATTATTCAATTGAACTGGAAATTCCCTCCCAACTCCCCTCCCCCTTACCAACCCTCCCTCTAACACACAGGTGAACTTGACACTCCTCGGTCACTCACTTATTCCCCTGGTGGTGAAGGTGCCTGTTCGAGACACTCCAAAAGCAAGTCCTATGGGAAAATCACATTCCCCAACCGCACTACAGAGACAGGCCTAATATATTAAGCTATTTCCTGGACTGTCGAGGATTTTCCATTTTTCTTCTCCCACCTTGTCTCCTCACCATCAAAGATTCAATATACAAAGCACAGAGTTTAAGAATCAAAAATGACTCAACAAACCTACTGAGAAAATACATGCACAAATAGAATATATCTGCCAAGTCCAGGCATTTTTATTTTTGTGCAGATTGAAATAACAGTACCCTATTCTTGTAATACCCCTGGTTAGCGAGAAATCACAGAGATCAAGGGAGACCAGGAGTAAGATCAAATTGAAGCCGTTTATTTCTTTTAGGCTGGCGGCCAACAGTCCAGAGTGGGTCTTAAAGAAGACTCCAACAACTGGGCACTGGAGTCAAGGTGAGCAGGGTTTTTAAAGGCATACAGCATTTGTGACTTAAATGCTGATTTAAAAATAGCAATACAGCTTGTGTCATGGTTACATAAAGGGTTACATACATCATGAATCTATAACCAATCAGCTATTTCCAACTAAATTCTAAGTGGGATGGGGTTTACTTATCAGCAGAAGCTATAGTAACAGAAGCCAAGTATTACACAGTTAATATTATCTCTGTGTGAAAAGTTCAGTAAAGTTTAAAACTTCTTATTTTGGCAGAACAAACTGTTGCTTGGATTACAGATTTTTCTTTTCCTTGGGTGGGGTTCTTCTTGTCAGCTACTTTCAGCAGAGAAGGGGATTTTAAAATGGAGTTACTTCTGCTTTTACAGTCTGTTTCTATATTCTGAATTTTGATATAAAATGTGGTTGGGAAGGTGTACTAATATATAATTTATCTTAATTTTTCTAATTTTTTGTGGATAATCTTTCTATTCATATCAAATAAAAATATGCATTGAAGCAAAAGAAAGAGTGGAAGATGCAATACCAGAGAAGCTATTATTTTGTGGAAATGAGAATTCCCTGTAGAGCTATTACACAATTCATACATTATTCAAGGTAAATTATACCCAGAAAAGTTGTGTTTAGATGTCTCTCACATTTTAAAGGCACATCTCTACTCTAGAACTTATAAATTTTCCAAATAGGGCCCCAAGACTTTAATAAAATCATCACTCCATCATTTTTAAAGCTTCATCTCCAATTTTTGTGTAATAAAGCGACTTCAGTTAGACAGTAAAATTATTATCTTGGTTTTCAAATTCAAAAGAGAAGTTTGTTCCTAGATTATAAAGCAAGTATACTTAAATGATGATCTCCCAGTCTAATAAATTCAGAATATTGTGATTTATAACAAGCTTTTTTAGAAAACTGTGTAATAGAATGCCATAAAATATTAAGTTAAAGTCCCAATTACTTTCTCTTTCTTTAAATATAATTCAAGATAAGTTGATTTATAGACTTACAGAGGTCTCTTATGGGAAGATTATAGAAAATAAGAACTGCCTAATGCAAAAGCAATTAAGGGTCTTTCCCATAAGTCTTAGAACCTGTTAAGGTTAGATATAGAATGTCCCCTGAAGAATTCATGTATTAATGTTCAGGGCTGATGTAATTAAGGCATAAGGATTTGTAATTTCATCAATGTGTGAATCCATCCTAATGGATTTACTAGGCAGTAACCTAGGCAGGAGGGTGTGGCTAGACACTAGGTCACTGCAGCTATGGCCTTAGGGACTCTGCTCATGTCTTTGAAATCCCTTGCTTGCTTGCTCCCTAGCCTCCAGCCTCAGATGTGAGAGCAGAGTCCTTGCTCTCTCCCTCTCTCTGCTTCCCACCACCATTCCCTGAGATATGCAAACCCTGGCCTCACATGGACTGAACCCCAGAATCTCCAAAAAACCTTGAGGAAATAAATCTTCCTTCCTCTATGTTGCATGGTCAGACATTTTGGATTATATCAGTGAGAATGTTGACTGAGTAAGTAAAAATTGTACCTCAAAGTGTTATGTGGTAATGTCTGTGTGTGTGTGCGTGTTAGTAGTAGTAGTCGTCATCATCATCGTACATGAAATTGTTTAATCTACCATCTAATTGAAGTAAGATTAAGAAGTATATTTATATTTGGAGTGTAAATGATGCTTTTTTTCTACCTAGCAATTTATTACTTATAAGTGATGGCTATAAAATTACAATTATCATCAGCATAAACCAGTGGTCTCCCAAGATTCCTCTCTCCATTAAAATTGTGTCATAAAGCTGATAGATATGTTGAGACAAGGTTTTCAGCAATTAATTCTTTTCTTTTTATCAGAGGCTTTGGAGATCTTTATACTTTCAGAGAAGAGCTTTAAAGAAAAACAAAACATCACATGAGCACATACAAACTAATATCCTCTCCTTTTGCAAATCAGTCAAAATTATAGTTCTGGAAAGATAAAGACCTTAATTGACCTACAGGTTTAGACAGCAACTTTTATATTTTCTTGGAAATGTGACTATGATCATTTTAGATGGATTTTTAAAAATCCATTTAATATATATTAAGGCTAAAATACATACTAAGCCGAAGTTTTTCTTAAGAGATAGTCATGGTGCAAGCACGAACTTGAGATGCCGTGTGGACAGGGCCCGTCTGAGCCATGGGACCTCTGAAGGGCCCTGCCCTGCCAGCATAGCTCAGGGTCTACCATAGGCACCCAGGGAAAGGCAATGCAGGTCTTTTCTGGTCTTAAATGTTGCCTCTTAAAGTTGGGAAAGGGAGATAATTTTATACTTTTATGTGGTCAATGATTAAGAAATAAATCATAGATTGCAGAAGTATCAAAAACAAGAAGATAAATAAATAACACAGGATCACAGCCAGGCATGATGGCGCACACTTGTAATTCCAGTACTTGGGAGACTGAGACAGGAGGATCCCAGGTTTATGGCCAGCTTCAGGAACTTTGTGAGGCCCTCCACAACTTAGTGAGACCCTGTTTCAAAATTTAAAAAAAGGAATAAAATGGGGCTGAGGGTGTAGCTTAGAGGTAGAATGCCCCTGGGTTCCATCCCCAGTAACACACACACACACACACACACACACACACACACACACGATTACTAAACCTTCCCAAACCAACAAAACCTACATCGGCAATGTCATTCCCCACACGTGCTTGCTGTTAAAAGCTGGTATATAAAAATAATTTGGAGGAAGATTCAAGATGGCGACAGAATAGGAGCCCCCCCTGAACGAGTCTGTGTCAAAATCGTCTCAAAATCCCCTCAAGGGCTCAGAACTAAACAACACCGCACAGCCACAGAAGAACCCAAACCAAAAATTCAGTAACCCGAGTGCGACTACACAGACACAGTCTACCAGTTACAGATTCCCACAGAAAACTGCAATCCGGGGTTGGCAAGATCCGTAAGGAGCCATCTTACCCCCGACCCTACAGCCAGGGCTAATAGCCCCAGGCGCCGCCAATGAATCAGGAGGAGAAACCAGAGCAGAATTCAGTGGGTGGCAGGGCAATCCCAGAAGCAGATCGTGAATACCCTTCAAAGGCTGCCCTAGTGTGGGCTCCTGCCAGAGTCACACACCTCCACCCCCACACTGCACTATGAGCCCACGCGATCCCCAACACCCTGCTTCAGAGCCCTGCGCCAGCCAAGATCCAGGGGGCCGCCACCCCACACCCTACCTATACCAGCCCCAACGTCCACACGACTAGGGCGCCCCCCCCAGGCCAGCTGCGCCATCCAGCATGACCAGGGCAGCCAGGTGCGCCCCACCCTGGACTCCAATGCTGCCATCCAAGACCCGGAATTAAACGAAAATAGAGACATGACGTACCAAAATCTATGGGACACTTTGAAGGCAGTGTTAAGAGGAAAACTTATAGCACTGAGTGCCCACACAAGAAAAACAGAAGACATCCAAATAAATAACCTAATGACACACCTCAAGGATCTTGAAAAACAGGAACAGTCGAATCCCAAAGCCACTAGGAGGCAGGAGATAACTAAAATCAGAGCAGAAATTAATGAAATAGAGAATAAAAAAAATACAAAGAATCAACAAAACAAGAGCTGGTTCTTTGAGAAGATGAACAAGATTGACAAACCACTAGCTAACCTAACCAAAAGAAGGAAAGAATCAACCCAAATTACCAAAATCAGAAATGAAAAAGGGGACATCTCCCCACCACAGATAGGGGAGAAATCCAGAGGATCATAAGTAACTACTTTGAAAACTTATATTCCAATAAAATGGAAAACATGGAAGAAATCGAAAGATTTCTAGACACATACAACCTACCAAAATTGAACCAAGAGGATAGAGAAAACCTGAATTAACCAATAGCAAGCATGGAGATAGAGAAACAGCAATAAAAAGTCTTCCATCAAAGAAAATCCCAGGTCCAGATGGTTTTCCAGTCTAATTCTACAAAACCTTTACAGAAGAACTAAAACCAATACTTCACAAGCTATTCCGTGAAATTGAAAGAGATGGAATTCTTCCAAATTCCTTTTATGAGGCCAACATCACATTAATACCAAAGCCAAATAAAGATACCTCAAGAAAAGAGAATTACAGACCAATATCATTAATGAACATAGACACAAAAATTCTAAATAAAATACTAGCCATGCGCATTCAAAACCATATTGAGAAAATTGTACACCATGACCAAGTTGGTTTCATCCCAGGAAAGCAAGGCTGGTTCAACATACGCAAAACAATACAGGTTATTAACCATATAAATCGAACTAAAAACAAGAATCACATGATCATTTCAATAGATGCGGAAAAAGCATTTGACAAAATTCAACACCCATTCATGTTAAGAACTTTACAGAAAATCGGAATAGAAGGAACATACCTCAACATCATTAAATCAATATATAAGAAACCCAAAGCCAACATCATAGTGAATGGGGGAAAATTGCAGGAATTCCACTTAAAAACAGGAACAAGACAAGGATGCTCACTATCACCACTCCTTTTCAATGTAGTCCTCAAAACTCTTGCCAGAGCAATAAGACAAGAGAAGGAATTCAAATAGGAAAAGAAGAACTAAAATTATCTTTATTTGCAGATGATATGATCCCATATCTAGAAGACCCAGAGAACTCAATCAAAAATCTACTAGAGCTGATTAACAAATTCAACAAAGTAGCTGGATACAAGATCAACCTAAAATAATCAGTAGCTTTCATATAGGCCAACCATGAATCCACTGAGAAAGAAATCCAGAAAACAATTTCATTCACAATAACTTCAAAACCAATCAAATACCTAGGAATAAACTTAACCAAAGAGGTAAAAGACCTCTACAATGAAAACTATAGAACATTGAAGAAAGAAATTGAAGATTGAAGATCTTAGAAGAAGAAGAAGATCTTAGAAGATGGAAAGATCTCCCCTGCTCTTGGATAGGCAGAATAAATATTATCAAAATGGCCATTCTGCCAAAAATGATCTACAGAATCAATGCAGTCCCTATCAAAATACCAACATCATTTTTCACAGATCTAGAATAATCAGTCATTAATTTTATATGGAGAAACAAAAGACCCAGAATAGCCAAAGCCAATTCTCAGCAATAAGAACCATGCAGGAGGCATAACAATTCCTGACTTCAAATTGTACTACAGAGCTATAGTAATAAAATCAGCATGGTATTGGCACAAAAACAGACACATAGACCAGTGGAACAGAATGGAAGATACAGAAACAAGTTCACAAACTTATAGTCAATTGATTTTCAACAAAGGAATGGTGCTGGGAAAACTGGTTATCTATCTGTAGAAAAATGGAACTAAATCCTTACCTCTCACCCTGTACAGGAGTCAACTCAAGATGGATCAAAGACCTGGAAGTTAGGCCAGAGTCAGTGAAATTACTAGAAGAAGGCATAGGTTCAACACTCCAACATATAGGCACAGGTAGAAACTTCCTCAACAAGACCTCCAAAGCAAAGGAAATTAAAACAAGAATTAATAAGTGGGATAGCATTAAACTACAAAGCTTCTGCTCATCAAAGGAAACCATCAAGAGCTTAAAGAGAAAGCCTACGGAATGGGAGAAGATCTTTGCAAGCTATCCCTCTGACAGAGGTCTAATATCTAGGATATACAAAGAACTTAAAAGGCTTTACACTAAGAAAACAAATAATCCAATCAAGAAATAAGCAACTGAACTGAATAGATACTTCACAAAAGAATAGATACAAATGGCCAATAGATACATGAAAAAATGTTCAT
>PVJS01008415.1:41654-53375 GCA_004027185.1 Glis glis
AGGGAGATGCAAATCAAAACTACTCTAAGATTTCATCTAACCCCAATTAGAATGGCAATCATTAAGAAGTCAAACAACAACAAATGTTGGCGAGGATGTGGGGAAATTGGGACTCTTCTACACTGTTGGTGGGATTGCAAACTAGTTCAACCACTATGGAGATCAGTGTGGAGATTCCTCAGAAAACTGGGAATGGATCTACCATATGATCTGGCTATACCACTACTGGGTATCATACCAAAGGGATTGAAACCAGAAAACTACAGTAATATATGCATACCCATGTTCATAGCAGCACAATTCACAGTGACCAAATCATGGAACCAACCTAGGTGTCCATCAACAGATGAGTGGATTACAAAATTGTGGGAAATACACAGAATGGAATTCTACTCAGCAATAAAGAAGAACAAAATAACATCATCTGCAGGAAAATGGAAGGATCTGGAGAACATTATGTTAAGCGAGATCATTCACAAAAAAAGAAGGGACATATGTTTTCATTAATATGTGCAGCCTAGGGAGTAGTGGAGACACACAGGGGACTCCGGTTGATAATGAAGAACCCTCAGTGGGGCAAGGGATATGGTACAAGGGAAGGGGAAGGGCAAGAAAGAAGCGAATCAGTGGAATTACTATCATAAACAATGTGTACATGTGAGAATATACCAACATCATTCTCGGTACTTCATACGGGGGGCGGGGGGAGCGGGGGGCACACTAAGAACTGTATGCATGTATGTTAACATCAAATAGATATTCATTGTGATGTGAGACTACAATGCACCAATAAAAGCACGTTATATAAAAAAAGAAAGAAATGCACGGCCCTCCGCAATTTAGTGAGACCATGTTTTGAAGTAAAAAATTAGAAAAAAGGACTGGTAGTGTAGCTCAGAGGTAGAATGCCCCTGGGATCAATCACATGTACCACACCAAAAAAAAAAAAAAAGAAAGAAAGAAGAGAGAGAGAGAGAAAGAATAAATGGAAAAGGAGAGTAAAATTCAGTATGATAGTCAAAGCAATGAGATGAATAATAATAAGCAGTTAACACAAGACCAGACTGGCATGTATTAAATTT
Source organism: Glis glis (assembly GCA_004027185.1). Classification (NCBI taxonomy): domain Eukaryota; kingdom Metazoa; phylum Chordata; class Mammalia; order Rodentia; family Gliridae; genus Glis; species Glis glis. The sequence goes on from PVJS01008415.1 coordinate 42,737, forward strand.
TTTAAAAAGTTAAAAGTATGAAAAATCAATATGACACAGATGCATATAACTAATTTTAACATTTTAGTTAGCTTCTTTTAAAATATGAAAATTTAAGTGAATGTAGTTTTGAACACTTTAAAATGTTTTTTAAATATACTTTTATTGGTGCATTGTAGTCTCACATCATAATGAAGTTCAGAGTGATAGGGACGTACGTGCACACAGCACTTGCAGCATATATAGAGAGAGTAGGATAACAATTATGTGAGAGATCACAATGAACCCTTTTTTGAAGTGTCTCTTCAAATTCACCATCTGTCCTCATAAGGCTGTACTGCTTTTTCTATCTGTAATTTTGGTTAATGACATTACACCAGGAAACCAGTACAAAACTTTGATTTTTTGTGTGTGTGTGTGTGTGTGTGGTACCAGGGATTGAACCCAGGGGCGTTCTACTTCCGCGCTACACTCCCTCCCGGCCCTATTTTTTTAAACTTTATTTTGAAACCGGGTCTCACGAAGTTGCGGAGGGCCTCACTAAGTAGAGAGAGAGAGAGAGACAGGGAGAGAGAGAGAGAGTGAGAGACAGAGAGAGAGAGAGAGAGAGAGCTGAGGCTGGCCGTGAACCCGGATCCTCCGGTCTCTGCCTCCCAAAGTACTGGGATTACAAGCGTGCACCACCACGCCCGGCCAAAACTTTGATTTTAAAATTGAATTTAGTGTTTCTCTGTTCCCAAGCATAAACTAGTTGACAAATTATCTTAACCAAACTATGATATATTTGAATCTTTCCTTATTTCATATTTTTAATTTTCATTATCATAATGAAAGGCTCACCACTCATCTTTTCTATAACTTTTCTAGATGTGTGTTAGACTTCTCCTGTATCCAATATTTTTCCAAATACTTTAATTATTGCTACCTCCAAGATGTCTGCCTTTGGTCTTCTAATTGTTTACTCCTAGTATAGTAATTTTATCCAATTTGTAACTCAAAGTAGCCTATACATGCACATTCACATGCATACATGGATGTTGATCTATACCATGTACATATATCTCTAAGACTTTACTTATGAACAGTAGACTCTATTTTCAATTGAATAGAAATATCAAATATATGCAGAAGTAGAAAAGTACAGTCCAATGGATTTATACATACCCATCGTCATTTTATTTCAAGAATGACCAAATTTTTTAGTGTGTGTATGTTTGTAGTTTCTCTTCCCTTTTAGTTTCCTGCTATGATATTGTAAAGCAAATTATAAATAAGATACTGTATTATTTTAAGTTCATTATGTATTTTACCTAATGTGGACTTTTTTAATGAAACACTCACAATTAATTAAGAAAAATAGTGTCTCAATTAATATTATATACCATGCCATCCACATTCGATTTCCTTCAATATCTCCAACATATGTTTTATAGTTTGCTGTGCAAATCACAAAGAACATTAAAATATTGTATTGATTGTCAAACTCAAAAAAAATAAAAATAATTTAAGATTTTCTATTAAAATGTAATGCATAATCTTCTGCATATGTATAATTTATTTTATAATAGAATGGACTCTTACTCTGTTATATTTGTTGTTCTATATGGAAAACCAAATCATCACTATAAGTTTTCTTAGAAAGAAAAAAATCCAAAAAAGAAGTAGTTGAATTGCCTTATGGTTTAGTGGATTAAAACCATAACAATAGCATGTTCTATCTATAGGAATTTACCAACTAATAAGAGGTTAAACATCACAACGTTCCTGTCCACTGTTCAGAGCATCTGTTCAGCAGACAGAGCCAAGATCATGCATATGAATGTTTGCCCGCTGACCATTTCCCCTTCCACTTCACATTCAACACACACCATCTTCCTTGATCGGCGAGAACTTTTTAGGGTTGGGGGTGTAGCTCGGAGGTAGAATACCCCCTGGGTTTAATCCCCAGTACCGCAAAAAAAGAAAAAAAGGGCAGTCAGCCGGGCGTGGTGGTGCACACTTGTAATCCCAGTACTTGGGAGGCTGAGATGGGAGGATCGCAGGTTCGCGGCCAGTGTCAGCTACTTAGTGAGGCCCTCCGCACCTTAGTGAGACCCTGTTTCAAAATAAAGAATAAAAATAGGGCTGGGGTATAGCTCAGAGGTAGAATGCCTCTGAGTTCCATCCCCAGTACTGCAAAAAACAAACAAACAAAAAAGAATGGGCAGTCATTAAAAATTTGTCATGGTCTCTTATGCACTATACTTGATTGGGTTATGAATGGATTATATCATCATCCAATTATAAAGATTGCAATGATTAGTTTGAGATGTTGATACATCATTATTTCAGACATCACACCCTCACCTTGACAGCGTTCTGTTTTCAGATTCCAATTTGTTGACTAATCCTTAGGGTATGTCATTTTTACAGCAGGTTGATCTCATCTATAATGTCTTCATTTTTCTTAACTTCATTTTTTATTTATTTATTTATTTTTTTGCGGTACCGGGGATTGAACGCAGGGGCGTTCTACCTCCGCGCTACGCCCCCGGCCCTATTTTTTATACTTTATTTTGAAACCGGGTCTCACGAAGTTGAGGAGGGCCTCACTAAGGAGAGAGAGAGAGAGAGAGAGAGAGAGAGAGAGCTGAGGCTGGCTGCGAACCCGGATCCTCTGGTCTCTGCCTCCCAAAGTACTGGGATTACAAGCATGCGCCACCATGCCCGGCTTAACTTCATTTTTTAAGGTTAATCTTGTCCTGTAATCCTAATGATGTCTACAATATCACAGGATGCTCTTTTTATCTTGGAAATAAATAGTAAATATACATCAATGGAGTGTTGAGTCCTTCTTTCTTGTGTGAGTAACCAGACCTGTGTTTTGTTTTAATTGAAGGAAACACATCAAATAGTTTCAAAGCACCTGCCAGGAACTATAATAAGCCTTGGTGATACAGTGGTGAACAGGTAGAATCCTCACCCTCCTGGAGTTTCCAATCCAGTGAGGAAGATCACTTTTAAAGAAGGATACAAAGGCGTGAAGGGCATCCCAGAAGAGCAGGTATCAGTAACATGGACGAATGCAACAAAAAGATCTAAGCCACCCTCCCAGCTAGGGGAAGAAATTCCTCCCTGAGAATAAGCCAGCCAGGCAAAGAAGGGTGAGGAAAGGAGGGGTGTTGAACATTGTCTGGAACCTCAGAGTGGATAGTCATTAAAGCTCCTGCTATTTTTGGAAATCAATGATTAGAAGACATTGACTAACAAAGCTTTTTGTATGTGTGTGTGGTACTGGGGATTGAACCCAGGGGCATTCTACCTCCTAGCTACACCCCTAGCCCGATTTTTTATTCTTTATTTTGAAACAGGGTCTCACTAAGTTGTGGAGGGCCTCACTAAGTAGCTGAGGCTGGCCGCGAACTCGGATCCTCTGGTCTCAGCCTCCCAAATCCTGGGATTACAAGCATGGGCCACCACGCCTGGCTTAACAAAGCATTTTTTAAGACATTGGACTCCCTCTGGGAGTTAGAGCTTATTGTTACAACATGGTAAGAATGTGGATTGGGGCTCCCAGAGCACAAGATTATTGCTGCTGGCTCCGAGCTGCCTGTGCTTTCTGTTAACTCTCCTCTCCTCACCCATCTCAAAAGACAGGCGATGTTTCCCCTCTCATTCTGGTTACTCTCCAGCCGTACCTACCAAACAATGACAGTATGAAGCAAAATGCTTCCCAACATGTAATGTGAGTTACTCTGGTATAAAAAGAGATGATTTTAGAGAAGACCAGGACACACTTTAATAGTTACGAATTTATTTTTACAAATTCCTTCTTTTAAAATAAGTCCAATGAAGCCAGGTGTGGTGGCCCACACCTGTAATCCCAGTACTGAGAATGGAGGATTGCAAGTTCAAGGCCAGCCTCAGCAACTTAGCAAGACCCTGTCTCAAGATAAAAAAAATAAAAAATTGCTAGCAGTGTAGCTTGGAGATAGAATGCCCCTGGGTTCAATCCCCAGTAACAAAATAAATAAATAAATTCAATTAATGGTAGCATGTCAACTCAAGGACATATATTAAGTAAATAAAAATGGAACAAAGTTTGGGTAACATGACTAGACTATTAGAGATGCTCTACGCTGATTATTTAACCTTCTGTATTTAATAGTTTTCCTCCATAACCAAAAAATACTAATAGCTATCTAGTTGATAAGAGTGAAATACAAATGTCCTTAAGTCATAGCTGAGTGTCTGGACATTTTGTTTTAACTAATTATGCTTTTCATATTCTTTCCTTTCTTACTGCCTACATATTGATCTTTCTACTGTCAATTCCTATCTGACCTTTACTGTCAAAGGTGAAATATAAGATATTGCACATTGACCATATTTCAAATTAAGCCTGAGGTAATATTATTATTGTGCATTTATCTAGGGTTAGGGTGGATAAATAAATTAAAAAAACAGATGAACAGATATAGGCATAAATACACATACATATACCAGTACAGAAAAGGAGTGTCAAAGAGTAGAAATATTTTTTTTTTCTGCAGGACAACTCATTAGGGAGGCAAGCAAAGAGCTTTAATGACATTCTGATAAAAATTGCTTAATAGACCATGTGTTTATCTTGTCTTGTTTTTTCTAGGTGAATGGGAGCAGGAAGCACAGAGTGAGGCTTGAAACATTCAACTCCACCGTTCACTGAGTGAGCCTGACCACCTCACTCAATCTCCCGAGCCCCAGTGTCCTCATCCAATGATGCCTACTGCTTTGCACAACTATCAAGAAAATAGAGGCAATGTGTGTGAGTCATGGAAGCTATTCCTGGCTTAAAGTACAGGCTAGAAATTATGATTATTACAGGTATTAGTTTCAATTTCTAATTATCTTCTGCACATGACCAAACTATAAAATGCCTCATTGCAAAAAATAAAATTAAATTTAAAAAGATGCTCCATTCATTAGAAAAGAAAAACAAAGCTCTAAATTACTAAGAAATAGAAAAGTTTGGGAACATAACAGTATAAAGATGAGTTATCAATATAACAGAAGTCACTCCAGTTATTTAAAGAAGGGATTTACACAAGGAAATGGAAGCTCACATCTTTGGAGGGTCTGGAAACGCAGGCTCTAAGCTGGGTCATCAGAAGAGTAAAGCAAAATGGGCCAGACTCGGGAGCTGCTGCTCCGCCAGGAAGAGGAAACTGAGAAACCACGAGATGAGCACACAGCCATTGGCTCCAGGAAAGCATACAGCCCGTGGCCATGGGGGTGGGCTTCAAGGTAGAGTTGCCAGACAAAACACAGGATGCCCATTTAGACTTGAATTTCACATCAACAGCATTTCATTTCAGAAATGCTTTTCTAAAATCATTAAATTTCAGAATAATTGTTAGTGTATCTCATACAATAGTGAGGACATACTTATACCAAAAAAAAAGTTCCAGAATTCAAATTTAAGGAAGGGTCCTGTGTCACACTGGCAGTCCTGAATTGTTCATCATAGATCTGAAATCCAGATTTAACCCAGTATCCTGTGTTTTTATTTGCTGAATGTGATGACTCTAGTGGCACCTGGAAACCTAGTGTTTTAGCACCAGCAGAAAGGTGCCCTGCGGGATTCTGCCTCCATTTTGCCTCATGGAAGTACATCAAGCTGGCAGAGACTAAGGTTCATCAGGAACTCAGGCTGCTGGCAGCAAAGACATTTGGGAGGCAGAACCTTTAGCTTTTCGGTGTCTGTTTTATGGAAGACGTGCAAGAGGGCTAAAGAACATGTGAAAAGCAAACAACTCAGCACAGTTGCTAGACAATAATGTTGATTCACAGTGTTGGTAATTTGCTTTTATTTAGCCAATATTTCATAAGCACCTATATAGTTGTCAGGCAATATAAGCATTGGACAGACAACACAAAACAAAACAAAGTCCCTATCCTAATGGAGCTTATATTCTAGTGGAGAAAAACACAATTAACAACAACAAAACCCTATCAGTTACAGAAATGCATAAAATTGCATTTTATGCAATTTTTTTTTTTTTTTTTTTTGCGGTACCAGGGATTGAACCCAGGGCGTTCTACCTCTGTGCTACACCCCCGGCCCTATTTTTTATACTTTATTTTGAAACTGGGTCTCACGAAGTTGCGGAGGGCCTCACTAAGTAGAGAGAGAGAGAGAGAGACCGCTGAGGCTGGCCGCGAACCCGGATCCTCCGGTCTCCACCTCCCAAAGTACTGGGATTACAAGCGTGTGACACCACGCCCGGCCATTTTATGCAATTTTATAAAATAAAAATAAAAACCATCTATACTTTTTTGGGGGTAGTAGGGATTGAACCAATGGACATTCTACCTCCTAGCTACATCCCCCAGCCCTTTGTATTTTTTATTTTGAAACAGGGTCTCGCTAAATTGCTGACGGTCTCGCTAAGTTGCTGAGGTTGGCCTTCAACCTGTGATCCTCCTGTCTCAGTCTCCCAAATACTGGGATTATAGGTGTGCACCACCACACCCAGCAAAGATAATCTATAATCCTACCACTGTTTTTCTTCTTGATAAGTCAAAAATAAAATAGAAAGTAAAAATTTCCTGTTCCCTTTACTTCTCTAATTTTACTTCTGGGAGACAATCATCAACTAAAGCCATGTGTGTGTATGTGTATGTGTGTGTGTGTGTGTGTGTGTGTGTGTACTTATACATGTATGAAACTCAACCCATCAGTCCTAGCAATTATGAGACGTAAGCTCAGTCCACCTGTTGAAGGTATTAATACTGCATAAAGCAAAACAGAAAAAAGGGAATGTAGACATTTCTGTCCTCTTCCCTTGGGTCATCAGTGCCAGAACTCGATTTCCTGGCTCCTAAAGTCACTCCTCCCCTTGATCTCCATTCTCCCCCATCCTGCTGTCTGTCCCCTACATGCCTGTGATAACCATCAGAGTGGAGTCCTGGCTGGCAAGAGTGGCTCCCGCCACTCTCCCCACTCCTGAGTCTCTGTCCTGATGTTCAGTCCATGTGGGAGAGCTCACTAGTCCACATGTCTGCCCGCGCACATCACCCTGCTCAGGTCCCAGCTCAAATGCCTCTCCCTCGGTGACGCGTCTTAGATTCGGTTCCTTCAGAAGCGGATCCTGACATGAATATTTGGGTACAAGTGGTTTCCTTAAAAAGGGATCCTAGCCGGCCATGGTGGTGCACACCCATAATCCCAGTACTTGGAAGGCTGAAACAGGAGGATCGCAAGTTCGAGGCCAAACTCAGCAATTTAGCGAGGCCTTGTTTCAAAATAAAAAGGATAAAAAGGATTGGGTGTATAAAAAGGATTGGGTGTGGCCCAAAAGTAGAATGCCCCTGGGTTCAGCCCCCAATACCAAAAGCTGGGGGTAGAATCCTAGCAAGCTTTTGCCAGGGAAGAGGGGGGAGGTGAGGTGAAGCAGGAAAGGAAAGAAATCAACAAAGGTTGTGTTTTGGAAGAATTTGTACACTGGGCAACTGGAGCTGGCTCCCACTGGGGAAGTGAGGGAGGGCTGTCCCCTCTTCAGCCATGGAGCTGTAGCCTGTAGGCTGTAGGCTGTGTAGCCACAGCCTCCTCCTCACTAGCTGAAGGTTGCTCCTACTGTCATTGATTCCCCTGCTCCAGGGAAACACCGGGTGCTCACAGCGGGATGCTGTGAGCGTGCACAGAAACCACGGGTGCTACAGGGACACCGGGAGACAGATGGCATTTTAACCAGTTGGTTGTGATTATCCCATTATGCTTTTGTTACCTTTGGTCTGTGCCACTTCCCAACAGTTGTCACATCCTGCCTCATGTTATAAGTATTTGTGTGCAATTAGAAAATATATATTAAATGACTAACTGGTTCAGCTTAGACTCCCCCAGGGATGGTGAAAAAGAGAATGAGGCAAGATGGAAGCCCCAGAGGAGGTGCACCAGGAAGCCAGTCACCAGCCAGTGCAATGGACTGCCCCACCTCCCAGGACCATCCTCCAGGAAGCCAGGTAAACTGAGCATCTCGGGACACTCCAGCAAGAGATGGGAGGCTGAATTTATCCACTATCCCTTTCTCCCACTGTCAAAAGTTCACTTTACAGAGACTCGGGTCTCCTGCGCATCTGCGGTGCACAGGTGGCGCTGAGAGAACCCCTCCACATAGGACACTTGGGATGAACACAGGAGCCCTGGGCCAGCAGTGGGGAGAGATGTGTGTCACGGCTGTCTATGAGTGCATGTGGTCAGTCTGAATCACATCTGTGGCTAAGGCAGGGACAAAAGTATCTAGAGACCAGTGAGGGCAAGAGGAACTGAAAAATCATATTAAAAGTGTTTGATTCACCATCTAAAATAACTCACTAAGGATGCCCCATCCTCACTGTGGACCCACATACCGTGCCAGGAACATTCTCCTGAAATAGTGAAGCAACCCCACCCTCGCTTACAAACTAAAATCAACTTTCTATTGTTTTCTGGGACATCCAACTGAAAACAAAGGAAGCACTAATTACAAGTGTACACAGATTTTTATGTATAAACATATATATAATCTGCATTTATTTATGCATTTATGAAATCTGAATTAAAGAGGCAGAAAGGATTATCTCAGGACCTATTTTGGATGTTTAAATCTTTACAGGTGCTATCCCAGAAGGCAAGGAACATGTAGAAGAGAAACAGGTTCATCTGTTGGAAGAATATGAGTACCAGGAGGAACACAGGCTGGTATGTATGTTGTTTAAGGAGAAGAAGAAATGTACCTGACTTCAATGTTTTTATAGTCATCAGTTCATATATTTTCTTTAATCTGGATACTGTTGAATACATTATGAGTAGGAATTGATGAAAACGACGATGACACTTTTTCTACAATCATACAATATTACTTCAGAGGAAATTATTTTACTTTAAAGAAAATATTTTTAGCATTAAGATTTCCTTGAGAAACATTCCCATTTAAATCCTGCATTCTAAGAAGAAATTCGGTTACTGAGGTATTCCAAATGTGCAGAAAATGATCTAAATGTTTTTTAATTAATGTGTAACATAAACATGTTGCTAGAATGCACTAAAGGGTTATACAGAAGACTAAGTATAACAAATACAATAACGAAGGCAGTGCAAACTTCTAAACAACAACTACATTTCAGTTTCCAGAAGAACAGCTTTCTGTAGAAAGAACAGTACAGCCTACGTGCTCATGTGACTGAGGCATATTCTTCAAGATCAAGTGCTTGGTTATAGTCAGCCATGGCTTTTTCAATCAGACCCAGTTTACCATGAACTTTTGCTCTTAGATTATAGGCTGCAGCATCATCAGGCTTCAAAGACAGGGCTGCAAAAGAAAACAAAGTCAAGATATGGTTTTGCAAGCACTCAAGCCTAGTTTTATTTTTAAAAATAAAAATTATACAAGAACTTCAGTATTGCTTATTTGAAAACATTTTTTTTCCAAAAGCAGCAACTTAGTTAAATTGAAAATACTCGATCTTTCTAAGAAAATAAATGTAGGGAACCACAGCACAGTGTCTTTCTTTGAAAGACTGGCATTGCTTGTGTATGGTTTTCTGGTAATTCTCTATATCTCAACTTACCAATGCTTTAAGTTATGACATAAAGGAATCTATGTTGATTATACTAAAGACATGCTATCTAAACACATTTATTCTTATATGTATTCATCTAGACAAACAGACCCAATGATTTTCTTCTTTTGTAGTCTAAAAACAAATAATCAGCTGCTGTAATCTTACCAAAATATTACAAAAACATGTACCTTTACTAAGGTCTTCCTCAGCTTGTTCATATTGCTTTAAACAGCAGTTTAAATGTGCTCTGTTAAAATACGCAGCAGCCCAAGAGGGACATCTTTCAATTAAACATGCAAAATCTTCTTTGGCTTCTTTGTAGTCTTCTAATGTTGTATTTGCAATAGCTCGATTCATGAGAGCATAATAATTTTGGGGATCAAACATTAAAGCCTTTGAGAAGTAGTCAGTGGCCTATAAAATGCAAAGATAATGATAATTTGAATGTGCGTTAATTGGCAGATATCCAGAAATTTGTATTAATTTCATTAACTAACTTTACAATGTCAAGGAACAGCGAGAGAGTGATGAGGACTCAGCAACAGAGTGACGAGATTAATAAAGGGCAAGATGATCCACCTTGGCTGTCAGCCTGTCCACTGAGAGCTGAGTGAGAACCACCTCACTGTACCTTACAGAATGACCCCTTCCATCACTGCCCCAGTTGCTAGCTTCCCTCCTGAGGCCGGCCTGGCTAATCACAGGGGTCAGCAAGCTGTTAAGGGTCCTAATCTAACTTGGGAAAGAATAAGGGCCAGCCCTAAGGCAGTGGCAGTAGGAACTGAATGGAGGGGATGTATTTAAAAGGAAAAAAGAAAGAAAGAAAGAAATTAAGAAGCAAAGGTGAAGCCAGGAACAGTGGAGTATGCCTATAATCCCAGTACTTGGGAGGCTGAGAAAGGAGAATCACAGATTAGAGGCCAGTCTTAGCAATTTAGTAAGGCCCTCTGCAACTTAGTGAGACCCTGTTTCAAAATTTAAAAAATAAATAAATAAAAAGGGCTGGGGGTGTAGCTTGGAGGTAGAATACCCCTGGGTTCAATCACCAGTGAAGAGGAGGAGGAGGGAGGAGGAGAAGGAGGAGGAGAAGGAGGAG